>JAJONS010021860.1:0-28810 GCA_029582315.1 Solanum tarnii x Solanum tuberosum | reverse complement strand
CTCTATTAGGCAAACCTTACTTCCTGTGACAAAGAGATCGTGAACATACAAAGAAATAATAAGTATGTCTGCACCTGAACACTTAATATAAAGTGTAGACTCAAATAGGCTCTTCTTGAAGCCTAAACTTAGCAAATGATCGTCAATCTTGCTATACCAAGCTCTTGGTGCTTGCTTTAAACCATAGAGAGCTTTCTTTAGCAAATAAACCTTATTTTCTTGCCCCTTGACAACAAAGCCATCTGGTTGCTCAACATAAATCTCCTCCTGGAGAAGACCATTGAGAAATGCCGACTTAACATCAAGTTGATAAACTCTCCAACCTTTTTCCGCTGCAATGGCTAGTAGCAATCTGATTGTGTCAAGTCGAGCAACTGGTGTGAAAGTTTCTGAGTAGTCTCCTCCAAAGATCTGAGCGTAACCTTTCACTACAGGCCTTGCTTTGTGTTTGTTGATGGAACCATTAGCATTTAGCTTTGTCCTGAAGACCCATTTTACACCAATGATCTTTCTGTCTAGAGGTTTCTCAACCAGCACCCAGGTTTGATTTTTTTCCGATCATCATCATCTCCTCCTTTATTGCTGCCACCCATTTGTCATCCCCTTCTGCTACCTCATAGCTTGCGGGCTCACAAATTGCAGTATTGCATCTCTGATAGATATCAGAGAACAACCGCGTGTCTCTAACAGGAGGATCATCTACTAGATCTTTTGGATCTAATAGACTATCAACTGGTGGATTGTTTTCGGGCTTCTCCCAATTCCAGTGCTGGTCCTCAATGAAGTGGACATCTCTACTTATGACAATTTTCTCCATTTGAGGTTCATAGACCTTATATGCTTTGGAGAAAACACTGTTGCCAATAGGGCAACAAAGATGCCATGAACTGCCTTCTTATCAAGCTTATCTCTTTTAACTTGTGGTATGTAAGAGAAACACAAGCAGCCAAAAATTCTGAGAAATTGCAATGAGGGTTTATGACCATACCATGCTTTATATGGTGTTTTATCCTTTACAGATCTAGAAGGAAGTTTGTTTTGCAAAAAAATAGCAGTGCTGGCAGCCTCCGCCCAGAACCATTTTGGTAGATGTTTCTCATGTAGCATGCACCTAGTCATCTCCATTATAGTTCTGTTTTTCCGCTCACTACATTTTGTTGTGGAGTATAAGGGACTGTTAGCCGATGTTCTATACCAGCTTTGTCACAGAGTAATTTGCACTGATTTGAAGTGTACTCCTTCCCATTATCAGACCTTAAAGTCTGAATTTTGCTGCCACTTTGATTTTCCACCTTTGCCTTAAAGTTCCAAAACACACCAGCTACCTCAGACTTGAATTTTAAGAAAAGAATCTAGGTCAGTCTTGTTAGATCATCAATAAATGCAATGTAGTAAAGACTACCATTTAAAGATGGTGTTCTATGAGGTCCACACATGTCTGTATGAATGAGCTAAAGCTTTTTTGATGCTCTCCAAGTTGTTTTGGGAGAGGGCAACCCGTTCATCTTTCCAAGTAAACAAGCTTGGCAATCTGTCCACCGATTCTGCAATCTTGGTAGATCATTCACAAGTTCCTTTCTTTGCAAGACCATCATACCTTGATGATGAAAATGACCCATTCTTTTATGCCAAAATTCAGTACAGTTGTCTGACATAAGAAAAGCTGTCTGCTCTTCTTCCAAAGGATTGAGCGGGAAACACCTCCCCTCCATTTTGACCTTGAATATCTCATCGCCTGATGGATCTTCTATCACACAAGTTTTGTTTTTGAAGAACAGATTGAATCCATTCTCTATTAATTGACCAACACTGAGAAGGTTTCGATCAAGGTATGGAACATATAAAACATTTGCAATAAACTTAGTTCTAGAGCCACTTGTAATGGCTATGGCGCCCTTGCCTTTCACAGGAAGACACTCACCATTTCCAATTCTAACTTTCTTTGTCTCAGTGTTCCACAATTCTTTGAACAACATCTTATCAGATGTCATGTGGTTAGAGCAACCACTATCAATTAACCAACTTTCACTTGAATCTAGGCTACAAGTTGCAACAAAAAGGTGATCTTCTTCTTCTCGATCAACAACTTGAGCTTCAACTTCAGGCTGTTGAATTTTGGCTTTACAAATTACAGCTTCATGACCCTGTTGATTGCACTTGCTGCATTTTGCATCAGGTCTCCTCCAACATTTGAAAGGAGGGTGACCTTTTTTCCCACAATGCCGACAAGGAGGATAGTTAGCCTTCTTGTTTTTAGCAAAATTCTCACTATTCTATCCTTGTATCTTCTTGTTCTGCTTCTTCTTGTTTCTTCCATCATCTTGATGTTTAACTAATAGGGCTCCTTCAACAACTCCTCCTTGTCTCGTTACACGTCGTTGCTCTTGTGCTTGAAAAACACTTAAGAGCTCCGCTAGTGTAATTTTGGACAAGTCCTTCGTATTTTCTAAGGTTGTAACAATAGCCTCAAATCTTTCAGGTACTGTTACAAGGATTTTCTCCACAATCCTTGAATCGTTAAAAGTGGAACCCAACAATCTGACTCAATTTGCTATATTAAGAAGTCAGTCAGAATACTTCTTTATGGTTTCACTTTCCTTCATCCTTTGCAGCTCAAACTCACGTACTAAATTTAGCACTTGCATCCCTCGAATTCTTTCATCTCTTTCATACTCAAGCTTGAGATAATCCCATACCTCTTTTGCTAACTTCAGGGACATGATACGAGTAAAGATGGTGGATGAAACTTCTATATACAAGCACGCCTTTGCCTTTGATTTCATGGTTTTCCTTTCCTTGTGATTTTTAATCTTCGCTATTGTGGGATTGTTTGGTAAGGGAACAATCTCATAATCATCTTCTACAACTTCCCAGTGATCCAAAGCTTCTAGATATGTCGGCATTCTGGCTGCCCAGATCTGATAACTTTCTCCATTGAAAGCCGGTGGTGCCATTGAAGAAAAACTTGCTTCTCCGTCCATGGAATTCACTAAAACAAATTAATGAACACACACAAGTCCCTCAAGAATAAAAAGCTCTGATACCAATTGTAGTTAATTAAGGTGAAAACTCAGAAAAAGAACAAAGGAGAACTTATGAATAATAAAAGATAAGAACTATAAAGCAATGAAGAAGAAGAAAGAAGAGAGAACTTTATTTGAAAGTGCAGTAATTTTTTTACTGCCCAAGACTAACACTTATAATAAAGAACTAACTTCATGGTCCTAAAAATCAGCAACATATCTGCTAAAAATAAACAAACTCCTAAAGACTAGGTAAAGAAGTTATTTGAGGAAAACTAAAGCTAATTTACTGCAGTAAATAAATAAAAGGCTGCATTCCTAAAACATAACAACTAACATATAGAGTAAATTATGCTTAAAACATCCTTGTAATGTGACTCCGTTTCAATTACACCCCTCATTTTTAAAAAAATGGAACACTTAAATACTCTTATACAATGAAAACCCTATGGAAAAATTAACACCGTTAAAGAAGTCTGCACAAGGGAAATTTCCGTAATCACTTCTACTTCTCTTCATTGTTTCTTTCTTCTTCACTCCCATACCGTTCTCATACCGACTTCCAAATGTTGCTCTGTCTAGAAACATCACCCATATTCTGTGCTAGAAAAGCAACCCAAGGAATAACAGTTACAATTTAATACTAATACAGACAATTATAAATTTTGAGTTAGTTTACCCCAATACAAATCATTTAGAAGATGAAAAAAGCATAAATGAAGATTGTGAGATAGATGTGTGGACATACTAGGGGAATAAAATTATGAACGAAGATATCTAGGCCAAGGTGGGAATGACATCCTTGGTGGACAAGATGAAGGAGGTGAGATTGAGATGGTTTGGGGATGTAAAGAGGAGCGGTGCACATGCCCCCGTGAGAGGTTAACTATAGTGGGTATGAGGAGAGGTAAGGTAAGCCAAAGAAGTATTGTGGAGAGGTGATTAGATAGGACATGACACACCTGTAGCTTACCTAACATAGATAAGACGATTTGGAGGTCAAGGATAGGGAAAAAATGTTAGTATGCAGTCGAGCGTTGTGTAGTTCCTTACCAATATTGTTTTTATTACTCTTCTACTATCTTATTCTTCAAGTTTAATGCCTCCTCGACTTCAGTTATCATATTATTTGTTGTTGCTACTGTTCTCTTCTCCATTGTTTTTAGCGTGAATTCTTCACTACTATTTGCTTTACCAGCTTGATTTTTGATATGTTGTACTTGAGCTGAGGTTGTATCAAAAACCACCTCTCTGCCTTCTCAACATAGGTGTAAGGCTGTGTACACACCACTCCTCATACCTCATTTGTGGGATTACACTGTGTATGTTGTTGTATAGAGTTGGGATAAATCTGCCAAGAGATGGTGATCTAGGTTGTGGATGAGTTGGAAATTGATGAGGACACCTAATAAACTAACCTATTTTTATGAAAAGACAACCACTTTCTGTTTACCAGGGAGTAATGGGATGGGGCAGGGTGGGTCAAGCCTTGACAAGAGAAAAGATCATATCGGCAACAACAAGTAAAGTCTGAAATGCCTCAGAAGCAAGTCTCGGCATAGCTGCATTATCTTCCTAGCCCTGCCTCATTTAGTCTTATTTGAACTTTTGTTTGTGATGCAAAGTTTGCCTTATGTCACGGACTTAGAGTCTCACTAATGTTTCGTGCGGCACTTGACAACTTACTCACGAATCTTTCACGGTCTTGTAAACTCAAGTAAGCCCTTTGAAACTAGATCGCTAAGAGAATGCAACAAAGACTTAGGAAGATTTAGAGAGCTTTTGGAAAAAGGCTTTGTATTGCTTGTGGAAGATTGCTTACAACTTTGTTGGATGATTTTGCAAATGGGAGGCCCTCTATTTATACTACTCCCTAAGGGCCTTAGTGTAAATAATAATTACTTTACAAGTTCCTACAATATTTACACTTTAGTCCACATTCTAGAATTCTCCCCTATTTCTGTGTCGAATTTGAACAGTGAAGTGGTGGGACATGACACCCTCCCCCACCTGTTGATGCGACGGCCGCGGCGCACTGCTGCAAGAACTCCCGAATTTGGTCCTTGAACTGCCACAAGTCTTCATATCTCTCCCATGTGACCTCCTTCGGAGTTTGTCCCTTCCAATGAACAAGGAACATGGCACTGGCTTGTTGGCCTCGCTTCCTCTTCGCTTGGTAGTCTATGATAGACTCAAATCTCTTCGGTCATGCGAGGTAGTGACAGTTATGGGCGCCCGTCTTGACTGGTTCCAGACGGGGATCCTCCTTGTCCTCATGGTATGACTTGAGGACGCTTGCATGCAATACCGGATGGATCTTGAAGTGTGGAGGCAACTCCACCTTGCACGAGATCTTGCCTACCTTGGCAATGATCTTGAACGGGCCCTCGTACTTTCGCACTAAGTTCTAATGAACGCCCCTTAGTGCTTTAAACTGTCTTGGGTTGAATTTCACCAAGACCACGTCTCCAACTTGGTAATTTGTGGGACGCTGCTTGCGGTTGGCAAATATCTTCATCTTTTTGGCTGCCTTGTCCAAGTAGACTTGGCAGTGTCGAGCTGTTCCTCCCATCCCTTGGCAGGATGGTAGGCTCTCAAACTCTTCTCCTTGAAAGCGGTCGGTAGAGAATGTGGAGTTGTTGGCCAGTCGCCAACTCGAACGGTCTGTGCCCAATGGACTCGCTCCGGTGCAAGTTATAAGAGAATTATGCCATGTCGAGGAGCCTTGCCCAATCTTTCTGGTGTGCACTAACATAGTGCCTAAGATAGCACTCTAGTAGGGCATTGACACGCTTGGTTTGGCCGTCGGTCTGTGGGTGGAAACTTGTGGAGAAGTGAAACTCCGTTCCAAGTATCTCAAATAGTTCTCTGCAAAAAAATTCCCGGTGAAGCGGGGGTCTCGATCGCTGATGATATGTCTTGACAATCCCCAATTCTTAACCACGTTCTTAAAGAATAGCCTGGCAGCCTCCTTAGCGGTGCAACCGACTGTGGCGGGCATGAAAGTAGCATATTTTGAAAATCTGTCCACCACGACCATTATCATTCCATACCGTCAGGCTTGGTAAGGAGGTGATGAAATTCACGGTTCACTCTCCCATGGCCGTTCTGCTACAGGTAGTGGCTCAAGTAGCCCTCTCGGTTGCCTGTGCTCCACCTTGTTTTGCTGGCACACCACATGTTTGCACATAGCACTCTATGTCATCTCGCATGCGTGGCCAATAATTGATTTCCTCAATCAATGCCCTCGTATGTCGCTGCCTCGGATGCCCAGCCCACGGCGTGTTGTGGCTCTCCTTAATGATTTGCCGCCTTATGGACCCGAATTTGGGTACATAGACCCTCCGGCCGATAGTGAGTAAAAGGCCATTTTCCACCCAAAAGCCCCTTGTCTTGCCTTGGGCGGCCAACTTTATAAGCTTCTTGGCCTCCAGATCGTGTTGCATGTCATCTTTGATAACATCTTGAATGTCACAATGAGCGGTAGTGATGGCAGTAGCTCGACCTTCCTACTCAATGCGTCAGCTCCTACATTGCCCCTTCCCGGCTTGTACTCCAAGGCATAGTCAAATTTCAGCTAGAAAGTCTTGCCACCTAGCTTGCTTTGGGGTGATCTTCTTTTGTGACTGGAAGTAGCTAGTGGTTGCGTAGTCTGTCTTGACCACGAACTTGGAGCCTAGTAAGTAATGTCTCCACGTGCGTAGGCAATATACAATGGTCGTCATCTCCTTTTCTTGCACCGTGTAGTGCCATTCGGTCTCATTGAGTTTGCGGCTGTCGATGCTATTGGGGGCCTATTTTGCATTAGGACTCCCCCAATGGCGAAATTTGAAGCATCCATGTGTACCTCAAAGGTCTTTGAGAAATCGAGAAGCGTCAAGACCGACTCTTCTCTCATCACGGCCTTGAGACTTTCAAAAGCTTTTTGGCACTCCTCGCTCCAAACCCAAGACTTATTCTTCTTTAACATGGTCAGCGGAGTAGCCACTGCGATAGTAGTTCGCAAGTCCAACGAATGATTTCAGCTTGGTCACCTTTGTGGGTGCCTTCCACTCTTGGATCACCTGAATCTTTGCTTCGTCCATGCGCAGTTCGCCTTGGCTAATAATATCCTACAATAAGTGTGCCTCGTGCTGGGTGAACTCACATTTTCAGCTTGATAAAGAGTTGGTTCTCCCTTAGGGCTTGGAAAACCTTCCTCAAGTGTTCCACGTGCTCTTCCAAGGTGTTACTATAGATGACAATGTCATCTAAGTGCACTACCACGAACTGGTCTAAGTAGGGATGAAAGATTTTGTTCATCAACATGCAAAAGGTGGCGGGTGTGTTGTGGTTAGGCCGAAAGGAATCACCAACCACTCGTAGGCTCCGTATCTCATCACACATGTTGTCTTTGGCTCATCCCCTTCCGCAATGCGCAGGTAGTAGCCCTTTCGAAGGTCCACCTTGGTGAAATACTTGGCATGTCCAAGTCTATCTAACAAATCAGAAATAAGCGGGATAAGGTACTTATTCTTGATTGTTACCTTGTTAAGCGCCCGATAGTTGATGCATAGTCTCAATGACCCATCCTTCTTCTTTTGGAACAAAACTGGCGCGCCATAGGTGCTTTGGACGGGCGAATGTGACCGGCCTCGAGGAGCTCTTTCAGTTGCTTCCTTAGCTCCTCTAACTTGGGTGGAGCCATGCGGTAGGGTGCATGTGCGGGTGGCTTGGCTCCAGCCTCTAACTCGATCTTATGATCTACCTCGCACCTAGGAGGTAGTTTTTGGCTGCTTGTCTGGCATCATGTCCTTGTTCTCTTCAAGAACCTTCTCTATGACCGGTGGTAATGGCTCCTTGGCACCATTGTCCCAAACTTACAATGGTTGCTATGAATGTCGCCTCTCCTTTCTCAAGGCCTTTCACAATTTTGCATGGCCGACAATTGGGCATGTCCTTCCTTCTTTGGCACCTTTACTAGAAGTACCATGCATGAACCTTCCCGCTCCATGATCATGAGTCATTGGTGGTAGGGATCAATCATCGTATGACACCTTTGGAAGAACTCTTGCCCAAGAATGATATCGAAGATATCTAAATGAGCTATGGTGAACTTAGTCTTACCTTGCCACTTCCTCAACATGATGCCTACTCCTTGGGCTCGTGCCATGGTAGACTCCGGGGCTGAAGCCAACATCATGACCAAGATGGCGGCAACAAAGTTGGGGCTAAGTTACAATCCAAGCAACACCAGCCTCAAGACGGTTAATGCACCACCGACTCCCGTGTGCGGAGTCGCCCAAGGAGTGAGCATCACGTTGGGGAAGTGGCAAGGTAAGACTAACTTTACCATCGCTCCTTTAGATATCTTTGACATCATTCTTGGGCAAGAGTTCTTCCAAAGATGCCATACGATGATCGATCCCTACCTCGAACGACTCATGGTCATGGAGCGGGAAGGTTCATGCATGGTACCTCTAGTCAAGGTGCCAAAGAAGGAAGGACATGCCTAATAGTCGGCCATGCAAATTGTGAAAGGCCTTGAGAAAGGAGAGCCGACATTCATAGCAACCATTGCAAGTTCGGGACAAGACAATGGTGCCAAAGAGTCATTGCCATCGATCATAGAGAAGGTTCTTGAAGAGAGCAAGGACGTGGTGACGGACGAGTTGCCAAAGACTACCTCCTAAGCGTGAGGTAGATCATAAGATCGAGTTGGAGGTTGGAGCCAAGCCACCCGCACATGCACCCTACCGCATGGCTCCACCCGAGTTAGAGGAGCTAAGGAAGCAACTGAAGGAGCTCCTCGAGGCAGGTCACATTCGCTCGTCCAAAGCACCTTATGGCGCACCGGTTTTGTTCCAAAAGAAGAAGGATGGGACATTGCAACTATGCATTGACTACCGGGCGCTTAACAAGGTAACAATCAAGAATAAGTACCCTATCCCGTTTATTGTTGATTTGTTTGATAGACTTGGACAGGCCAAGTATTTCACCAAGGTGGACCTTCGGAAGGGCTATTACCAGGTTAGCATTGCGGAGGACCGACATTCATAGCAACCTTTGCAAGTTCGGGAGAAGACAATGGTGCCAAGGAGCCATTGCCATCGGTCATAGAGAAGGTTCTTGAAGAGAGCAAGGATGTGATGACGGATGAGCTGCCAAAGACTACCTCCTACGCGCGTGGTAGATCATAAGATCGAGTTGGAGGTTGGAGCCATGCCACCCGTACATGCACCCTACGGCATGGCTCCACCCGAGTTAGAGGAGCTAAGGAAGCAACTGAAGGAGCTCCTTGAGGTCGGTCACATTCGCTCGTCCGAAGCACCTTATGGCGTGCCGATTTTGTTCCAAAAGAAGAAGGATGAGACATTGCGACTATGCATCGACTATCGGGTGTTTAACAAGGTAACAATCAAGAATAAGTACCCTATCCCACTTATTGTCGATTTGTTTGATAAACTTAGACATGCCAAGTATTTCACCAAGGTGGACCTTTAGAAGGGCTATTACTAGGTTCGCATTGCGGAGGGGATGAGCCAAAGACAACGTGTGTGACGAGATACGAAGCCTACGAGTGGTTGGTGATGCCTTTCGACCTAACCAACACACCCGCCACCTTTTGCACGTTGGTGGGCAAAATCTTTCATCCCTACTTAGACTAGTTCGTGGTAGTGTACTTAGATGACAATGTCATCTATAGTAACACCTTGGAAGAGCACGTGGATCACTTCAGGAAGGTTTTCCAAGTCTTAAGGGAGAACCAACTCTTTATCAAGCGGGAAAAATGTGAGTTCGCCTAGCACGAGGTACACTTATTGGGGCATATTATTTGCCAAGGTGAATTGCGCATGGACGAGGCCAAGATTCGGGTGATCCAAGAGTGGGAGGCGCCCACAAAGGTGACCAAGTTGAGATCATTCGTTGGACTTGCGAGCTACTATCGCAGGTTCATCAGTGGCTACTTCGGTAAGGCCGCTCCGTTGACCGAGCTGTTAAACAAGAATAAGCCGTGGGTTTGGACCAAGGAGTGCCAAAAAGCTTTTGAAAGTCTCAAGGCCGAGGTGACAGAAGAGCCAGTCTTGACACTACCCAATTTCTCAAAGACCTTTGAGGTACACACGGATGCTTTAGATTTCGCCATTGGGGGCATCCTAATGCAAGATAGGCACCCAATAGCATTCAAGCGCCGCAAACTCAATGAGACCGAATGACGCTACACGGTGCAAGAGAAGGAGATGACGACCATTGTACAGCGCCTACGCACGTGGAAAGATTACTTACTAGGCTCCAAGTTCGTGGTCAAGACAGACAACGCGACCACTAGCTACTTTCAGTCACAAAAGATCACCTCGAAGCAAGCTAGGCGGCAAGACTTTCTAGCTAAATTTGACTATGTCTTGGTGTACAAGTCGGGAAGGGGCAATGTAGTGTCTGACACACTGAGTAGGATGGTCGAGCTTGCTGCCATCACTACTGCTTATTGTGACATTCAAGATGCTATCAAGGATGGCATGCAACACGATCCGGAGGCCAAGAAGCTTATGGAGTTGGCCGCCCAAGGCAAGAGAAGGCACTTTTGGGTAGAGGATGGCCTTTTACTCACTATCGGTCGAAGGGTCTGTGTACTCGAGTTCGGGTCCATAAGGCGGCAAATCATCAAGAAGAGCCACGATACGCCTGGGCTGGGAATCCGGGGTAGCGACGTATGAGGCGTTGATTGAGGCAATCAATTATTGGCCACGCATGCAGGACGACATAGAGTGCTATGCGCAAACATGTCTGGTGTGCCAGCAAGACATGGTGGAGCAGAGGCATCCGAGAGGGCTACTTGAGCCACTACCTGTAGCTGAACGACCATGGAGGAGCGTAACCATGGACTTCATCACTTCCTTACCCAAGTCTGACGGGCATGGAACGATAATGGTTATGGTGGACATATTTTCAAAATATGCTACTTTCATGCCTGCCACAGTCTGTTGCACCGCTAAGGAGGCTGCGAGGCTATTCTTCAAGAACATGGTTAAGTATTGGGGGCTGCCAAGACATATCATCAGCAATCGAGGCCCTCTCTTCACCGGGAACTTTTGCAGAGAACTATTTGAGATACTTGGCACGGAGCTTCACTTCTCCACAAGTTTCCACCCGCAGACCGACAGACAAACCGAACGTGTCAATGCCTTTCTAGAGTGCTATCTTAGGCACTATGTTAGTGCGCACTAGAAAGATTGGGCAAGGCTCCTTGACATGACACAATTCTCTTATAACTTGCAACGGAGCGAGTCCACTGGGCGCACACCATTCGAGTTGGCGACTGGCCAACAACCCCAAACTCCACATTCTCTACCTGCCGCTTTCAAGGGGAAGAGTTTGGGAGCCTACCATCTTGCCAAGGGATGAGAGGAACAACTCGACATTGCCAATTCCTACTTGGACAAGACAACCAAAAAAATGAAGAAATTTGCCGACCGCAAGCGGCGTCCCACGGTTTACCAAGTTGGAGACATGGTCCTGGTGAAGTTCAACCCAAGACAGTTTAAAGCACTAAGAGGCGTTAATCAAAACTTATTGCGAAAGTATGAGGGCTCGTTTAAGATCATTGCCAAGGTAGATAATATCTCGTACAAGGTGGAGTTGCCTCCACACTTCAAGATCCATTCGATTTTTCATGCAAGCGTCCTCAAGCCATACCATGAGGACAAGGAGGATCCCAGCCAGAACTAGTCAAGACGGGCGCCCATACTGTCACTACATCGCATGACCGAGAGATTGAGTCTATCATAGATTACCAAGCGAAGAGGAAGCGAGGCAAGCAAGCCAGTGCCATGTTCCTTGTTCATTTGAAGGGACAAATTCCGGAGGAGGCCATATGGGAGAGATATGAAGACTTGTGGCAGTTCAAGGACCAAATCCGAGAGTTCTTGCAGCAGTGCGCCGCAAGCGTCACATCAACAGGTGGGGGAGAGTTTCATGTTCCGCCACTTCACTGTTCAAATTCGGCACCGGAATAGGGGAGAAGAATCCAGAGTTATGGAGAATTCTAGAATCCCCTTGATATTTTCAAGAAGACTTTTGAATTCCCTAGAAATTGTAGAGAATTTTAGAATGTGGACTAAAGTGTAAATATTGTAGGGACTTGTAAAGTAATTATTATTTACACTTAAGCCCTTAGGGAGTAGTATTAATAGAGGACCTCCCATTTGCAAAATCATCCAACAAAGTTGTAAGCAATACAAAACCGTCTTCCAAAAGCTCTCTAAATCTTCCCAAGTCTTTCTTGCATTCTCTTAGCGATCTAGTTTCAAAGGGCTTACTTGTCCCCGAATTAGCCTTAGCGAAGTAGCCACGGATGAACCTGCGATATTAGTTCGCAAGTCTAAGGAATGATCTCAGCTCGGTCACTTTTGTGGGCGTGTCCTAGACTTAGAGTCTCACTAATGTTCCGTGCGGCACTCGACAACTTACTCATGAATCTTTCACGGTCTTGTAAGCTCAAGTAAGTCCTTTGAAATTAGATCGCTAAGAGAATTCAAGAAAGACTTGGGAAGATTTAGAGAGCTTTTGGAAGAAGGCTTTGTATTGTGCTTACAACTTTGTTGGATGATTTTACAAATGAGAGGCCCTCTATTAATACTACTCCCTAAGGGCTTAAGTATAAATAATAATTACTTTACAAGTCCCTACAATAATTACATTTTAGTCCACATTTTAAAATTCTCTACAATTTCTAGGGAATTCAAAAGCCTTCTTGAAAAATATCTAGGGGGTTCTAGAGTTCTCCATAACTCTGGATTCTTCTCTTCTATTCCAGTTCCGAATTTGAACAGTGAAGTGGCGGGACATGACACTTCTGTAAGATAAAAGTGAGAAAATTTGAAGGTTTCTGTATCAGTACTGTTTTGCTAATTGGTACTGTAACTGGAATAGTGAAAAATCTGAACCTTTGAGCAAATTTTTCATCTTCTTTAAGAAATATTTTCCAAAAGCTTTGTAAAAACGATTTATTTTTGTCAATATTTCCTGAAAGGATAGTATAATCCAGGCGTATTTGAAAAAATACAGAGATTTTTAAGTGTGTCAAGAAAGACAAATAAACTTGCAAAAGTTTTCAACAAACGGCTAACTAATACATTGATGAAAAAGAACTAAAAATGGATGACAGTCCTGACCCCCACCCAATTGCCATTGCTACTGTTTACCTCTGTCAAGATGAAGTGAAATGGGCAGCCACAAACCCTTTTACTAATAGCTGTGGTACCTAATTAACAAACATGTACATCCTTGCGTGTGTGCTTCTACTGAAGTAGCAAAGCTTGTCCACGACGTAGGAAATAAAGTGAGGGGTCACTCAACTTTAATATTCTTGTCAGGCTTGTGTGTTTTGCTTTCCTACACACCAAGAAGTAGAAATAAAGTGAGGGGTTACTCAACATTATTGTTCTTGCCAGGCTTGTGTGTATTGCTTTCCTTACACACCAAGAAGTAGAGAATACTTTTTTACAGTTATTCCTTTTCTTGGAACAAGGGAAGTTCTGGCTTCTGAGCAACATTAAAGTTGCCTCACTGTGACCTATAGGTCATGCCATGGCATCAGCCACTGATGCTTGTGTTGGCATAGTCTGTCTGCATTAGACCCCCTTGGGTGTCTCCCTTTTCCAGACCCCGCGTTAACATGGGATGCTGTGTGTACTGTGTACCAAGTTGCCACCCCCCTATTTTTTTTTTCCTTTCTGTATCCTAGGTCCCTGTTCCCCCTTTATAGAACTGAATGTTGAATGAGAAGCAAGTGAGAAATATATTCTGGTCTTAACTAGAGTGATTTTTTATCTGAATTTTTCTTTTTGGTGTCTATGATGAACTTAATTGGAATATGAAATAAGGATGTAAAACAGTGTATGCTTGACACACATCCATAATATAATATGCGGTCAGAGGTACAGGTACTCTTTTTTCAAAATTTCTATGGTTGGTTTTAGATGCCAGTTGGATGAGATTTGTTTTTTTAAATGTGGTTCACTATCTTTTTTCTGTGCCATTCATTAGGCATTCCACCCCTCTTTTTTCGCATTCATTTCTGTGTTGATAAAAAATTATGTCTGCAGAATTTGGCGAATCCAACTGCTTTGCTTTTGAGTTCTGTGTCTATGCTTCGTCATCTAGAGCTTCATGATAAAGCTGACCGCATCCAAGATGCCATCCTAAAAACAATTGCAGAGGGAAAGTACCGAACAGGCGACCTTGGAGGTACAGCATCAACAACTGAGTTCACGAATGCCATCTGCGATCATCTTTGAACATGTTGGTCCATGTGTATATTATATTTTGCAAAGCAAATGTTACTTTCAAAGATGCAATTGAAATTGCTTTTGGCGATTTAAAACTACATTTCCTTGGTTTTTATAGAAATTTGCATAATGGGGAATATCAGAATTGATTCTCAAAGGATATATTTCATTGAATAGCATCCACAACCAGTAATGTGCGTCTTTCAGGTTAATTTTAAAGAAATAAGAGATTCATCTTGTTGTTAGTTCAATTCATAATATTCTTGCTTCTAACATGATCATATTTCAATTTTATGTTTCCTCAAGTATCCGAGAGCAATGACAGATCTTTTGTTGGTTTCCTTATATTGTTGGAGTTGGAGTTGGAGTTGGTAGGTTTTCACGACTTTCTGTGGATTGCTTGAAAAAGTCAATTTCTTGCTCATCTTCATCATTTACGTTTGAGATAACTATATTTCTTCGTTATTATATTGGTGCAATTATGTGAACACCCCATTAATAAAGGGAAAATAACATACTTTTTGTTATAAAATGTAGTTTCTTCATTTCTTCACTATTTTTTCACCATTATGTTCCATCTTCATTATCATCTGTTTATGACATTTCTTTTTCTGTACCTTTATGTATCCTATAAATAGCGGAAGAGAAGTCACATTGTAAAGACACTTGAAGACTTAAGAAAAACTCCCATCTCTTGTTCTCGATTTCTATTGCTTTCATCTTCTAATATAGTTAGTTTGATTTTATAACACGCAACACGAGACTCTAAAATATTTTTCATCATCAACTCCAAAATCGGTGGATGTCAGATTATCATGCCCCAACAATGTAAGTTCTATCACGCTCTACAAATGGACTGTTGATGTCATCATGAAGAATATTAACTGTCATCTGTATCTTCACCATCATGAACAAAACCAGCTAATAAAGTCTGTAAATTTTGTTCTTCATATGATCACCAAGTGAATATTTTCAAAGGTCTAAGGACAAGTTTTAATACTTTGGTCTATTATATCATCTGTTGAGGGTAGTCATGAAGCCAGAATTTTGATTAAGGAATATGAAAATATAAAAAAGTAAAATCGCTTAGAAGTTAAGGAGTGTCAATATGTAATATATATACATAAAATAAATATTTTTATATAGCTATATTGTGTAATTTTTCGATGAAGAGGTGTCGGATTGACACCGCTCAAGTATGTGTGGCTCCGCCACTGATTGAGGGTAAGATGATTGATTCAAGTTTCACTGCACCAAGAGGGTAGGAATCAAATTTGAGTCTTGATGCATTATGATGATAAGATGTTGGGTTCAAGTTGAGTCAAATTATGGCATAATATGCCTTCTTATGGGTAAGACGTTGAGTTCAAGTTGACACAATATAATGATGACTGAGCAACTTAATATGTTTTTGATAAAAAAAATGTGATGCCTGTCCAACTAAATTTGCTTCATTTCCTAATGTGAATGTGGTTGCAATACATAATAAATCTAAAAGATGACAAAAATTACTATTGTGGTTGAACAAATGAATGTGGGCATGACAAAAGACAAAACGGAAAAGGGTCAAAATTACCCTCGAACTATTCGAAATAACTCATATATACCCTTTATTTATGTTTGAGATCAAAACTACCCTTGCCGTCTTATGTTTTTGACCACAAATACCCTTAAAATGCTATCTTTGCCATATGTGTTGACATGACAGTCCACCTAGGCAGTCCAACATGGCAAAAATCCCTTCCTCTCAATTATATTATTTTTTTCATCTCTATCACAATTTTTTTAATAAAAATATATCTAAAATAGTTCTTTCATTGTTCTTGTTTGAGTTATTGTTCGGACTTTAAAATTCCAATTTCAAAGTGCGCTGAAGTTCGTTTGAGATAGTGCAAAACTATGAAGAGATTTAATTGAATGTTACTAAAAATTGCTTGGATATTGCAATTGAAGCTGGAAATTGACATTTAACAACTGATTTCTTAGTTTGAAGATTGATATTTGAAGATTTGAGTCGAAATTCCAAAAAATATAAAAAATATATGAAAGAGTTCTAAAAAGCTTGGAAATTAAAAAATCGATTTTGTGAATCTATGACCTCAAAACCAAACAATGAACTCGATCCTTCAACACGCAATTACAACTTCAAACAAACTTCAACACACTTTGAAATTGGAGTTCCAAAGTACGAACAACAACTCAAACAAGAACAATGAAAGAATTATATTTGATTTTCTTTTTGTAATAGGGATGAACAAGGAAGAACAACATTATTGAGAGGAAGGTATTTTTGTCATGTTGGACTGCCTAGATGGACTGCCATGTCAGCTCTAATGGCAAAGATAACGTTTTAAGGGTATTTGTGATCCCAAACATAGATGACATTTATTTGAAGTGTGAGTGTTACAATCTCTATGATTCCTCTGAGTTCGCCTTTTCAAATATAGATTCAAGGGCTCTTGAGCTTGATTTTGATTCAAGAGCTCTTGAGCTTGATCTTAGATTCAAGGGCTTAAAATTTTATTCTTGAATCTTAGATGAACTTGAACTTGAACTTTATCTTGATCTTGACATTTATTTGAATTCAAATGATTTGAGCTTGTTCTTGAATCCGATGGTCTTGATCTTGATCGTTCTTGAAGTTGAATGCTTGAATTCTTAAACTTGTAGCTTATAGAGAATTTTATGGCGTTTGTACCACAAACTTTCTCTAGCTTCTTGTTTAGAATTTTCTGTCCCGATTCTGAATTATGAGAACCCCTATTTATAGTTTTAGAATAGAGGAGTTGTGATTGAAATATGATTTCCTTCGGCCAATCAGATTTAAGTGACATGACATATGAGCTTTATTAAGTGGGCTTGTCATTTTTGACACATGTCATGATCTTATTGACTTCTTGTTTGACTTGACATGGCACATCATTTGCCACGTCGCACCACAATGGGCCTCTAGAATGAGATGAAATTGGGCTTAACAAATTGGGCTCATCTATTGTAGCACAAATAAGTTAATTCAGACTTTAATTAAATTCATATTTATTGGACTTAAATAATTAGCCCAATTATACTAATCCATAATATTTATTTGGACTAATATATTCATGAATTTAATATAATCAGAATCATTTTATAAATTTATATTTAATAAATTTTAAATGATTACAAATGCCCCCTGCCTCAAGTCTTGTCGAGATATTTTTATCTTTTATAGACTAGGCTTGAGGTAATTAGTGAAGATCTTCTTTAATATGTGGAACAATTTTGAGTTGCGGTATGTTTAATGAGAAATTATGATTACCAAAGTTCTTTAATTTCTTCATAATAATTATGTCTCCCTTTAAAAAAAAAACCCAAATACATGCAAAATAAAACCCACGTGGGTTTGCCTATTGATAACGCTCAACTACACTTATCCAATTAAGTGTAGGCGGTCGCTAACAAGTATAAACCCAACTAAGAGTTGGGGTCGATCCCACAGGGAGTGATACGATAAATAATTCAATTAAGAAGTAAAATGGTGCTCTAATCGTTTGTAGAGGTTGGAATTTCACAACAATAAATTAAATCACAAGGTTTTGAAAATTATTGTCAAATGGGGGGATTTGAGTAACCAATTTACGACTACTAACAACTGGGAGTAAACAAGTAAATAAGATTTCTTGGGAGTGTGATAAGGCGAATGCTAATTTCGAGTAATGGGTGATTATGAGTTACTCAAAGTTGTTGAATATCAGTGGGTATGCTAGGTTTTAGGTGCAATACCATTTCTAAATTAACTATTGCGAATCAAGTAAGTTCTTTCGAACCTCAATAGGCACAACACAATTTAACAACCCATTACCTTAATCAATCCACTTTTCAAGCTAGATTTGTAAGATTGTAATCAAACCCACTTTCTCAAGATAGATTTGCAACAACACAATCAAAACAATCATCAACTCACAATTCGACTCTAACACTTCTTTCTCAAGCAAGTATAGAGTACTAAACTAGAATTGCATTTGCAACTACAATTCCTCAATTGTAACACAAACTATTAATTGAACCCACTTCAAAACAAAAATAAAATCAATAACTAACAACACCCATTAGCTAATTAATGCATTCAACTCATAATCACAGCCCCAAGAATGGGGGTTTTAGCCAAACATAGTAAAAAACAAGAAATCGTTACCAACAAAGTTTTCCATCAGGTTGGGTAACGATCTACAAGTATTCAAATGCTCAAATTAAGGCTAAGAATTTCACAATCTCTAAATCCTCACTCAAAAATGTAAACACAATGTTCTAGAATGTAAAAGATAAAAAACCCAGCAGTGAACAATGTGTCTCCCTTCAGTTCTTTTTAAAAAGTGTATTTATACGTTCCCTGAATTTTAGTACATAGTCAACTCGGTGAAGTAAGTCGGGCTAGACGACCTAATCGGTGACGCGAGGAGTGCTCCTCTTCTCGCCTTCTTGGCGTGGCTTTCCACCAAAAGTTTTTGTAACTTTTGGCGAGCTGGGTTGGCATCGCCGATCCCTTCGGCGTGTCGCCGAACTACTCCTTTGTTCGCCAAGTTGATTTTGTCCAAGGGCTGGCATGCTGCAATTTTAGGCGAGATGAAGCGCCGAGTGGCTTTGGCGAGTACCAACTTTGCTTTCCTTCAACCTTTTCAGGTTTCACGCTCCTTTTTGCCTTATAATGACCTTGCCTTGCTCTTTTGCCTTCATTGATGCATATTAACATTTTAACATCAGTTATGAGAATAAAATAGGCATTGAGGACATTAAATCCCTTAATATTAAGCCCTAAATCAGTCGAAATCCCCCACTCATCAACACCCCAACTTAAACTTTTACTTTTCCTCAAGTAAAATACAAGATCAATCAGTTCAACAAAGATGTCTACAAATAGTGCTACTTGAGACTCAACATGAATGCTCATGAGGTTCAATCTTCACAAGCAATGTTCAATTGTGCACTAAAAGTTTCAAACTGTGACTAGCCATCATCAAATAAAAGTCAAGCTCACAATGCTTGCTTCAAATGCAAATTCAAGCTCAACAAAAGTATTCGAATTCCCTCACATCAAGAATGATTCCCTTCCCACACAAAGCTCATAAAAAATTTAAGACTTAAGGAATCAAAATCAACTCTCACTCTCTCAAAGATAAACACATGCATGATTCTACCCATATGCTTACCCGTATTTTTCAATCAACATGTCATTTGTGTCAATCAAGATCACCAAGGTCTTTCAAGGCTTGTAATGAGGTTGAGGGTAAATGTATGATCATTTTGGCTTAGTGACTTCTACCTTCATGAAGCATGACTTGAATTTCACTTCTTCTCCTTTTCCTCCACTCTTTTGGTTTTCAAAATCCACCCTAAGTACTTTCAAGCACAAAGATTCTTGTATGGCTCATTGGGCACCATTTTTCTTTCCATCATGCATTTTTTTTTCTTTTCTTTCTTTTTTTTTTCTTTTTCTATTCTTTTTTTATATGGAGGGGTTCCATCTTTTTTCAACACGATTTTCAAGGGTGAACTTTCACAAAGCTCATCTTCTCTTCTCAATTTTTCACTACACCCCGAACTTAGGCTTTTACCCTAAGTTGTCTATTCAAACGAGCCAAGGCTTCATGAAGGTTTTAGGTGGGGAGGAAAGAGGCTACATGGGTTCACGTTTCATTCAAAGAAAAGGGTAGGCTTAACTAGTGCCAAGCTAGGTTCACACTCTCACAAGGTGGTCACAAAGATGTATAATAGCAATTTGGTTCACTCTCAAAAATTTGTGCCTAAGATCATTTCTTTCATTATTTCAACGTTAGTCAATTGGACCAACAGGGCAAGTTCCAGGTATCACCAATCACATATTTCAAGAAAATCTCACCACACAAAGCATTCAACACAATCATCGATTATGACTCTACAAAATGAGCTCGCATGCAACGATCATCACAAGACTCATTTCGACAATCGACTAGTCACAACGAGATGCTAAGAGTCCACACATTACTTATGCAACTCAAATTTACCTCATTAAATTTGCACAACCATATCGTTCAATCAAAAGCACTACTCAAGTCATCGGTATTGATCGCAACCGATACTTAAATATGCAAGAGAACAACCACAACATTCACAAATTCAGAAATCACGAGGTGAATTAATTTGGATAAAAAACCAACATTCACAATTTCTTCCATAATAAACAAGAGGTTTCAGAAAAAAGCCAAAAGTAGTAAAACACGCATCCAAAACAAGATAAATACAGCCCAAGGGGATAGGTATGAAGATACCCTCACCCCACCAAACAAAACCAAACATTGTATTCAATGTAAAATAAAGTAAATGTCTCAAAAATAAAACAAGAAGAGAGTCAAGATCCCCATGTCAGGCTAAGCTTGAGGTGAACGCTGTGCATCTGGAGCTCTATCAATCGGGGTATCAGTCCCCGAATCTCCTCCAGGAGTGTACTGCGCTTTACTGGAACCAATCATCGAGGTGTCCTGAAGTGAAGCCTTCGTCACAATCTACACCATCACACCCTCTAAGTCCTCATGCTCATAATAAACTGCAACATCGCGGGTCCCAAGCTCCTCCTCATTCGTCTCAGGAGTATCCGTCTCATCGTTGTCAGCAACTACAATAGCATTCTGGTCAGAGTAGTTGAAGGAATCTCAGAAGTAGCTGGCATCTCTAAACTTGGAACCTCAGGAAGGTTCACAGTGTCGAAGGGCATAGATAAATCGGTGGATTTGAGCTCATCCACATCAGCCTCAACTCTGCAACATCGGCCCTCAAAACTGTCACATCCTCGGACTGTCACCCTCCCTGCTCACACGCCTCAACTCGCATAGTGAGGGAGTCCAACACTAGGCCATAGTAAGAGTACAACCAATCCATCCCAAGGATGACATCAACTTCTAGCATATCTAGCTCTACCAAATCAACCAAGAGTAACTTTATGGGATAAGGAGATAGGACACTTTCTATAGACCATCTCAACCATCACAGAATCACCAACAAGGGTAGAGACAGAAAAGGGATCTAATAACACATCAACAGGCACACCTAATCTCATAGCCACATATGGCATCATAAAAGATAAGATAGCACCGGGATCTAAATAAAGCATACGCATCTAATTGAAAAGCTTTCAACATATCGGTAGCCACATCGAGAGCACACTCTTGTTCACCTCTAGCCTGGAGTGCATAGAATCGGTTTTGCTTCAGAGCATTGGAACCCAAACCACTAGGAGGATTGTCCTCTCTTCTCTTAGCCTTAATCATATGGCAATCCCTTATTTTGTGACCACTTTCACCACAACTGAAGCAACCCACTATGTCGGCTAGACACCTACCCTCATGCCTCTTTCCACACCTAGCACAAGTAGGCAATAGGGGTCCACTACTAATTCCTTGCGGTTAGGGTTAGACACCCTTTTATTGTTACACCTTGGAGGAACATTAGAAGAACCTTGCTCCGAAAACCTTTGTCGGAACCTAGAACGATCATGTCCATCGAACTTATCATGAGATGAGTTACCATCATCCATTCTAGAACTCTTTTTCTCCCCAGATCTCCCTTTAAGTTTCTCTTCTTCAATCTGTTGGGCATGGACCATAAGACGAGAAATATCCATGTCATGAACAAGCATAGCCGTACGACATTCTTTCACCACTAAATTGGACATACCCGACACAGACTTACTCATTCTCGACCTAGGGCCAACTACTATAGAAGGAGCATACTTAGACAATTGAGTAAACCTCAAAGCATATTCCTTAACACTCATACTACCTTGCCGAATGTTAATGAACTTAAGTACCATAGCCTCTCTCATCCCTAGAGGGAAGAACCTATCAAGAAAAGCATTTTTGAACCTTTCCCACTCTATGGGACCCGCTTCTACCAATCTTGCTTCTTTCTATTGGTTAAACCAAATCTGAGCAACCCCCTTAAGTTGATAAGGGGCCAATTCCGCCGTCTCTACCGGAATCACTCCCATAATGTCCAACACCTTATAGACCTCATATATGAACTCTTGAGGATTTTCCTCAACCTTTGACCCATAAAATTCCGGGGGATTCATTCTTGTAAAGTCCCTCACTCTAAAAGCCATTGTACCCACATTTGGGTTCACGGGGACTACAACCTCCCTATTGGATTGGGCCATCAAGGCTTGAGCCAAAACTTGAAAAGCAGACCTAAACTTATCATTAGTCATTCTCCGCCATAGGATCGACCGGAGCTTGTGGAGCTTGAGTAGAAGCTTCTTGATCCACATTGTCTTCCTCATTCCTTCTAGCATTAGCCCTTGTAGTAGTCATATCCTGAAGACCATCGGGTAAGGATTAGGAGAAACACCTTATAGAGTTAAACTCTATCGCACGACTTAGAGAAATGAAGAAGTGAAGTTTCCTAAGCATCTTGTAGCCTCTCATTCATTAGATGTGGTGCGCTTCACACTTATGAACAAGGCTCTACTAGACGTGGTTTTGAGACATCCTAGAATCATTCTAAACCTTGTGCTCTGATTACCAAGTTTGTCACGACCCAGGGGTACACCCTAGACGTAACATGGCAAACAATACCCCGAGAGGCCTCATATAAGCCACTTAGCTTTCATAACATAAGATAATAGAAATGAGCGAAAATTTAAAACATTTTCAACAACATCAAAGTCTTTTATAAACGAAGCGTAAGTCTATTATACTTTGTCTCAAACCATCTAAAACATGAATAACTTTGGGTCACAGCCCATACAATAGTTCAAAACATAAAATGAAAGAACATAAGAGAAATGGTGGCTATCTCCTCAAATGCTATGAGGACTCACCAATCTTCGATCCTTGCTTCTACTAAAATCCTAGCCACGGGGATGAGAGTTGATATCGCCGGACCCTACATTTGGATAAGAAATGTAGGCAAGAGTATGTGTTAGTACAAACATGTACTAAATATGACAACTTGTATAAACATCAACATAAGCGTAAAAGATAACAACATAAGTCATAAGCATAATCAATGCATATAAATCATCATAACATATCAACATAGGAGGAGCACTTCTTGAAGTGACCTCAACTTATCCTTAGTCAAGACTTGGGTCATCCACCTCTAGTCATACATATCAAGGAAGACAACTCTAGCAACAATCCAAGATATTCATTCATCATACGAGCAAATCTCATATTAAAACATACTTACGATACTTCCTTGAAGTAACCTTTTTTCATCATAACCATGTTACTTTGATTGGGAACTAGTCCCTACTTAGCTATTTCTACTATTCATGAAAGGCATATTATCTTAACAATCCAAGCTATATCATTTATCGTGGAAGAATACTACCTTACTAATCCAAGCTATCAAGAAAAAGCACCTCATCTATTGCTAATTCAAGCTTACCATGAATGGTTACTATTTACCAATTCAATGCTACCAAGGAAAACACCTCATTATTCTAGACCAGGCTATCATGGAAAGCACCTTATCATGCAAGTCCAAGATATCCAAGGAAGGGTACTATTTCTCAATCCAAGCTACCATGCAAAACACCTTATCGTGCTTAGTTCAAGCTAACCATGGGAAGGGTACTATTGCTCAATCCAAACTATCCATAGATTTTTACTAACCCAAGCTACCATTAGATGGTCTTGTCTTACCAAGTCAAGCTACCATGCATGGAGCATCTCATTATACTAATCCAACCTAAGTCTTAGCTATCATAGTTCATAAGTTCTTTGATTCATTTTAGGTGAGCAAGCCTTTCAACCTAGAATCATTCTATGCGAGAAAACCTTTCACATTTATACATTCAAAGGAGTAGATCATATGGGTAAATCCTCCCGTAACAATTCTATCTAATAATCAATATTCATCATATGAACTATACTCTCAAAGCCCTACTAATCATAATTAATCATATTAGCTTTACTCTCAAAGGCCTAATAATCATAATTCATATCTAGATGCTTCACTCTCAAGTAATTCATGTCTATATGCTTCACTCTGAAGCAATTCTAATCATATATCATCGTATAGGATACAATCTTAAGCACTACTAATAATGATTCATCTTATAGTGTCACGACCCAAAAATGGATGTGATGACACTTGTCTTATCCCACCAAGACAAGTCAGCCTACAACCCAACCATTTCGACGAAGTGCGGAAATAAAATAAAAATACCAGTTTAATAACAATTACTAAAACGGATAACAAGTCAACTTAACTAAATCCCCAAAACCTGGTTGTCACGTGCATAAGCCTCTAATGCAAATACGAGAATTGAAATGAAATACGTAAGTCTCAAATGACGTTGTCTTTCAAGTAAAAACAAAATCATAAACAGGAGTAAGAAGGTCCGCTGAGATGACAAACAGCTACCTCACAAATTTCCACAGAAAGCCTCGAAAAACGAAGAGAATGGAAGGTATCACGAAGATCCGGGCTCGTAACCTACAAAAATTTGTAGAAGCAAGGGGTGAGTACCAAACCACACAGTACCCAAAAAGTAAACCTCTAAACACAAGCTAAGGGAATAGAATACGGGTACTCCTTACACCCCATCCAAACCTCCACAACTACAACCTGCAAAAAACCAGCCTAACCTAACAGTTCACAGTTTACATAGCACCCAGCTCAACAACAACACTCTAACAAATTACATATTCTTAACAACAAACTCAATATTCATCAATCACAACTTTCACAAAAAGGCACTCATAATATCAACAACACATAAGATCAAGTTCATCAATGATAAAAATGTGCAATGCAAAGAAATGCAATGTCAAGTATAGTGATGCATGTCTGACCTAACGACACACACTCACTGTCTCTCAGTCTGGGACCCATGGGGGACATATCTGTCCATGCATCCATCGCGGTATGTGACACGTCCCTCGATAATAGTATCCATAGCGGTGCGCGATACGTCCCTCGATATATAGTATCTATCGCAGCGCGCGATACGTCCCTCAAAATGGTACATCCTCTTATCACATAACACTTATCACCACCATGTCTTAGAACCAATGGAAACGACATGTTCACACAAATAATGAGGAGATGACCATTTTTATAACAAGGTACAATTCACAACAATGCAACCGTGATACAACATCAACAATTAAGCAATAAGCCTTCAAGTCATTCTCAAACATCACACACCAACAATTTATCACAGTACCTTTTTATTACCCTTTTTCCATCATTAGAATTATTCAACATGGGCAAGTCAACCCATCACCAATTCCCATTACTCCCAAACACATATTACAAGGAAATACACGAATTCCATACACTTAACAAGGGTTTAGAAATCCACTTGCCTCAATCAATCAAGAATTCACTCGGGACTTGAGTCTTCCCCTTCCGTTGAACTTCCAAATCAATGCAATCTATACAAGTACATATTCACAATAAGATTTCTAATTTAACAGCACCCATATTACTATAATCCAGTTTCTAATTCTTGATGCCAACCAATACGTTACATATCACCCTCCTAAAATTTAAGCCTAGGGTTAAGTCTAATTTCCTCCAAATATCATAAATTTGACAATATTCATATCAAACAATATACCTAATATTTAGTTTCATATACCAATATATCAAAACTTGAATCATAATATGATTATAATAAGAATTTAAGTCAAATTACCAATCATCCACAAAAAGGGCACAACCCCCGAACCCAAAACTTCATACGCCCTCACTGTATCTACCCATCCTAATTCCTAATTGCTGTCCACACATAGTATAGAAATCATTACACATTAATTACTCATTAAAATTAGTCACAATATTTTCCCAGGGACCCACGTTGAACAATTCACTATAGCCTTATTTTCAACCCATTTATGACAAGTATTTTGTCTCCTCTTTTTCAATGTTCCAGTAATACACATAAAATTATCAATAATCAAATCATCCAACCAATATAATGATTACATTGAAAAAGAAACGCTTGATTACTTTACCGATTCACTCAATTTCCTCAGTTTCTCTGTCGTAGTGAGTTCTCTCTTCTTCTTTTTTTCCAATAGTCGCACATCCTCCTCTTTACCCTTTTCAATTATGACCCATATTTTAACCCCAAATAATTTAATTCTCTTTAACCCATGGTCAAGTGGTCTAGAGTATTATTAAATGATCACTTTAGCCCATTAACTATCGATTATGTCAATTATCTACAATT
The DNA here is from genome assembly GCA_029582315.1 of Solanum tarnii x Solanum tuberosum. Taxonomy (NCBI): domain Eukaryota; kingdom Viridiplantae; phylum Streptophyta; class Magnoliopsida; order Solanales; family Solanaceae; genus Solanum; species Solanum tarnii x Solanum tuberosum. The sequence continues at coordinate 2,321 of JAJONS010021860.1, read as the reverse complement.
AACCATCAATTAATTAACTCAAGTTAAACGAATATTCAAAATTTCCAAAAATGACCTTTCGGGTCATTACAATATCCACCACTAAAAACCATGTTCGTCCTCGAACATAAAGTAAAAGCAAGTACCTGAGGTTTCGGAAAGCTGAGGATATCTGGCACGCATGTCAGACTCTGTCTCCCAAGTCGCCTCCCCAACTGAACGGTGCTTCCACTACACCTTGACTGAAGCAGTTTCTTTGGTCCTAAGCTTTCAAACCTGCCTATCTAATATAGCTATAGGCTCCTCCTCAAATGTCAAGTCTGGACCTAGCTCCACTTAATCAAGAGAGAGCACATGAGACTCATCTGGAATATACTTCCAAAGCATAGAGACATGGGAAACAAGATGAACAACCGATTAACTAGGTGGCAAGGCCAACTTATATGCCACCTCTCACACTCGACTCACAATCTCAAAATGTCCAATGAATCTAGGGCTAAACTTGCCCTTCTTTCCGAACCGCATCACACCCTTCATGGATGACACTCTAAGCCAAACATGATCGCCCTCCATAAACTCTTAAGACTCTAACCCTCTGATCTGCATAACTCTTCTGTCGACTTTGAGCTATCAACAGTTTATACTGAATCATACAGACCGCTCCATAGCATCTCTAAGCAAGTATGTATCCAAAGAGTCCATCTCCACCGAATTGAACCAACCGATCAGAGATCTACACCGTCTGCCATATAACACCTCAAATGGGGCCATCTGAATACTGGAGTGATAACTGTTATTGTAGGCAAACTCTGCTAAGGGAAAATGTCGATCCCATCTAGCACCAAAATCGATCACATAAGCTTAAAGCATGTCTTCCAACACCTGAATCATCCGCTCGGACTAACCATGTGTCTGAGGGTGAAAAGCTGTACTCATATACAACTGAGTACCCAAACCATGCTGTAATGCTTTCCAGAAATAGAAAGTAAATAATGAACCTCGATCTTATATAATAGAAACCGTAACCCCATGTAGTCGCACAATCTGACTGATATATAGCTCGGCTAACTTCTCTGCGTATACTTCACCCGAACCGAAATGAATTGGGCAGACATGGTTAGCTTGTCAACAACAACCCAAATGGAGTCATAACCACCCACTGTGGTAAGCAAACCCACAACAAAGTCCATAGTGATCCGCTCCTACTTCCAAGTAGGATTATGCATCCTTTGAGATACACCCCCGGGATGCTGGTGCTCACACTTGACATGTTGGCAAGTCAAACACCTAGGAACAAAGTCTGAAATATCCCTCTTCATCCCACACCACCAGTAATGATGACTCATATCATGATATATCTTCGCCGCTCTCGGATGGATGGAATATCGAGAATAATGGGCCTCCTCAAGAATCAATCTAATCAACTCGCCTGTCTTGGGCACAGAAATCCTGCCTCCGATCCTCAAGACACCATCAGAATCAAGGATAGCCTCCTTGGCATCCCCTCTCAACACTTTGTATCGAATAAGACATAACTTCTCATTGTCAAATTGGTGCTCACGGATCTGCTCGACTAAACAAGACTGAGCCTCAATAAAAGCAATTATCCCATCACTCTCCTCTGAAATCTTCAACCGGACAAGATTGTTATCTAACATCTGAACATATGTAGCCAATGGTCTCTCCTCAATACTAAGCGCTGCATGACTCCCCATGCTAAGAGTCTTCCTACTCAAAGCATCGGCAACGACATTAGCCTTCCCCGGATGATATAGAATGGTCACATCATAGTCCTTCAGCAATTCAAGCCATCTCCGCTGCCTCAAGTTCAAATCCCTCTGACTAAAGATACACTGAAGACTCCGATGATCAGTGAAGATCTCATAATGCACCCCATACAAATAATGACGCCATAACTTAAGTACAAATACCACAACCGCCAACTCCAAATCTTGAGTAAGGTAGTTCTTCTCATGGAACTTCAATTGTCTGGAAGCATAAGCAATCACTTTCCCCTTATGCATCAATACACCACCCAATCCGACTCCTGAAGCATCACAATACACAGTAAAGTCAACATCCTCCTCAAGTAGAGTCAACACAGGAGCCGAAGTCAAACAATATACCTAATACTTAGTTTCATATACCAATATATCAAAACTTGAATCATAATATGATTATAATAAGAATTTAAGTCAAATTACCAATCATCCACGAAAAGGGCACAACCCCCGAACCCAAAAATTCATACGCCCTCGATGTATCTACTCATCCTAATTCCTAATTGCTATCCACACATAGTATAGAAATCATTACACATTAATTACTCATTAAAATTAGTC
>JAJONS010021859.1:0-13680 GCA_029582315.1 Solanum tarnii x Solanum tuberosum | reverse complement strand
GCACCGCAAAATCCCGTTGTTTAAGGTAAGGTCTATTATCATCACTGTGCCAACCGATGCTTGCTCCTCTACACCAGCTGTAATTCATACAGAACATTAGACAAATAGCTCCATAGAAGTCAAGATTTTTAATTCACTATGATCAAAAACAGGAAGGATAAAATCCTGAAGGGGAAACAATGTGATTGATACTACATTGGGGAAATATATCTTCTAATGCGACAAGAAACGTCTTAAGTTGTCCAAGAAATTCATGTTCTATACCAAACTGACCCAAAGTCTTTTTCCTACTTGGACAGGTCATCTCTCTTTATTCTAATGGCTTTCTCGATTATCAACTCTAGAAATTGAAAAGGCACATACAACGATATCAGTTAGTCCTCATTTCAAAATAGCTGCAAAAGCCTGTATATGAATCCAATATATTTGTTCCCCTCCATCCAAGTCCATTCAGTAGTTAGAAGTAGATATAGCTCACAGCCTACACTAATCCTCCTCCTCTATCTATTCTTGAGACCAGAGGCAGAGCCACAATTTTTAGATTATGGGTTATGAATCATAATTTATTTTGCTCACCGAATTCCGGACAGATTATTTATACATATTAAATGACTTTTTCAATACAATACAGAGTTTGAGCCTAGCTACTCGATGCTGCCAAACCTGTAACCACAATGTTGTCTCTGCAAAGGCTTGAGATGGACTATGCTTTACCAAGCTAAATTAGGCAGAAGTTTGACGACACTCTGCCTAATTTAGCTTGGTAAAAAGGATATGATAATAAATAAGTTTAGAAGGGAAAGAAATGGAGTCTCAACCTGATCAGACCAGTGAATTCGACAAACAACTCGTACTGGCAACCAAAATACTCTTCTGCTTTCTCCCTTAGCCTCTCTACCACACACCCATAAAGCAAAAATCAAAGATTAAGTAAAAATTAACATAAATATCAACTTTATACTGAAATTACCTGGAAAACAGAAACTACAACAACAACATACCCAATACCCAATGTAATCCCACAAGTGAGGTCTAGGTCTAAGGAGATTAGAGTATACGCATACCTTACCCCTACCTTTGTGGGCCAGTAAAAGGCTGATTTCTCAAATAGTCACTCAACTAATACTCTCTCTGTTTCAATTTGTTTGTCTTACTTTTCTTTTTATCGTTTCAAAAGATATGCTTCTTTCTTCCTTTTTTGGCAAATCTTTAATAACTTGCTTGTTTAAAACCACAAAATTAAAAGGTATTTTGGTACCTTGATATATCTTTCATTTAAGACTACAAAGATTCAAACTTTACTCTCTTAAAGTCTGTGCCAACTCAAAACATGACAACAAATTAAAACTGATAGAGTAGTTATGATCTCGGAAAGTCACATTTACAAAGAAAGAGACTTTATAATATAAATAAACTTTTAAGTCGAAGTGACCATATGAGAAATCAACTCGCCAATAAATAGAAACTAACAATTAGATTTCAAGAACAGAAAAATTATAGCAAAAATATTAAAGAAACCTCTGATTGGAATGATGGGCATGATGAAATGGGCACAATTAGTTGCAATAAGATGAGATAATGTTGTAGAGAACACATTTGGCCTGTACCCTACTGTACCACAACTCTTGTGTATAAACTCTAACTCCTGCAATTAACAAACAAAAAAAAACTGTAAAATTATCAAAAGAATGAATCTTTTTTTCATATTTTTACTTTTTAAAAATTGTAAATTTGGGAAATTGGACCTTGCAAAGATCAAGAGGAAGAAAGTTATGGAGAATTAGACGAGGGTGTTCACTATCTGCCATTATTGGAACTTCAACAACAGCTTATTTTAGGGCCACTTCTGAACTTGCCCAAAACTTTTGTATTTTTGTTTTTAGTATGGCTATTGGTATTGAAATTCCATTAAATTATATATATTTTGTTACAATAGTATAAAGTTAATAAATATTAATAAAGTTTACTATATAATATTAATTAGATAAAATAGGCAGACACGTCAACTGCTGCCTGCTAGAGGTGTCTAAACGGTATATTAAATTTGTAGAAAAAATACCTTAAATTAATTTTTGTTAAAAAAAGAAAAACACAACTGCAAAACCTGATTGGAACTGATCGGAGCAGGCTTCATATTCAATATCAGGTTTGTTTTATTTTATGATTGTAGTTTTATTTTTCACTAATTCTTTTCTTTGTTCTAAACAAAAGATTTGATTTTTATCATCTGGGTGTGATCTAAATTGGCTAAAATTGTATCGGGGTTTCTGTAAAAGTTTATGGGATTAGTGTTATTGGTGAATTTTTAGACAATTTGGTGAAAAGATTAGATTTTTATCATCTGGATGTGATTAATGTACCTAAAATTGTGTTGGGGTTTATGTAAAGTTTATGGGATTAGAGTTATTGGTGGATTTTTAGGTGATTGTGGGTGAAAAAGATTAGATTTTTATCATCTGGGTGTGATCAAATTACCTGAAATTGCATTGGGGTTTCTGTAAAAGTTTATGGGATTAGAGTTATTGGTGGATTTTAAGGTGATTTGTGTTTGTGAAAAGTGAAGCAGCCATAAAATAGTAGTGAATGTTGCACTAATCTTTTAGCACAGAAAATAAATCAGCATGGATTCATATGAATCAACAAAAACAGTTTTATCAAGAATTCAAAGTTTGGATCCAGAAAATGCTTCAAAAATCATGGATTATTTACTTATTCTAAACCGAGGTGATTAAGGAGATGATTAGACTAGAATTTGGTACAAAAAATCTGTTAATTTCTATTTTCTATTATAAATCAAGCAAAAACTTGTTTAGGACTTTTTTCGAACTGTTCATCTGCACCTTCGACACCTCCTTTTAGTTCCGTTTCAAATGCAAATAAATTCAACCCATTTCCACAATCTTCCCCTAGAATCATGATACCAAACAATGGGTTTCATTCTTCTCCTTCTTCTTCTCCATGGTCTGGTGAACACTGCCGGTTTTCTCAAGAAGTCCTCAACCAGTGTCGTATGATGTTGTTGTGAATGGTTCAGGGAATAATGGTTCTGGGTCTTCAAGCTTTTACAGGTCAAATTAAGATCAGTTGTTTTACCCGGTTATAAGTCCAAGTGGAAGAAGTGATACGATGGGTTTTGTGAGGAAAATCAAGAAAAACAGTTTCAGCTTAGGAGTTGTTCAGTGAATGATGTTTTTTCTTGGTGGGTCTGATGACGATGGTGGCGGTAATAATGGGTTTGGTTAGAGGCCTTGCATGTATAACGCTAGAGGATTTTGGAAGAATGGAAATGGTTGTATGTTTATGTATGGTGGATTTGGTGATTTACCAGATCAGTCTGGTGGTGCTATTATTGGTTCTCCTAGCAATGTTGACTGTTTTGATGAGCTTTTGCATGTGAAAGCGTTACAGCAACAAAGATTTGCTGCTGCTTCTCAGTTTATGGCTTCTGGAGGTCGTCATCTATTTGCTTACAACAGATGCATGAACATTTCTAGACACTAAGATCTTATTCATTCCTTGTCAAATGTTTACAGCCGACTTAATCTTTGGTTTACTCACTGGCAGTGTTGATTACTTCAATGCTTTTGGAGATGCCGAGCCTCCTGTCTCTTCGATATCTCTCCTTGTTTCAACTCTACTAGTTTTCACAGTTGGTTTAGGTGAATGACATTGCATTGTATATTTCATCAAAGCTGTTGTGTTCTTAAATATTGAAGTGGGGATTTTCGATATTGGAGAAGGCAATGATATGCCAGCAAGAAAGTCAATGGATGAGAAAATGATGAGATCAGAAAATGATTGTCCCCTGTATTACTCTTTGGACTGTTGGACTGACTCTTTATCTGTTCCATGGTACACTAATCTACTTCCTTTTCATGACCATGAGGATACACTATCAGCTATTCTAGTGTTCTCAACTTCTTTAAGAATCTGTTACATGGCCTTGCATTTGCACAAATCAATTGTTGTACTGAATTCTGTAGAGGAGTTGGATCAACCATTTAAATGTAATCATCAACCAATGCTCTGGCTTGGAAAGCAAAAGGGAATATTTGTGTTGCATCTTAGTTACGGAAGTGTTATCACACTACTCCCTAATGGAATTGAGATAGAGAAGCATGTTTCACTTTACGAGAGTGATAGTTTTTATCGTTGCCATTGCTGTACTTGAACCTTGAGGACAAGGTTTGTATTCAGGAGGGAGGTATTGTTATGAACGGGCCAGGACCAGTATGGGCAAACCAGCTCAACACCGAATTAAGAGACTATGTTTAGGATTCGAGTTGATAAATACAACTTGTGGGAGTAAATTAGACTTATGCAAATTGTTGAGAAAAATGTCTAGTCCTCTCATCCCCTTTCTTTGAGTCTAAGCTTTACATCTCCTTTCTAGTTATCTTCTTCAATAGTTTCTTTGTTTTACTAGTCCATTTTTGTTCTGCAATTTCCTTGTGAGTTCCATTTTCCCGTTGTAACTTTGAGTTTAGTGATTATAATATTTGAGTGTTTATATTGTGAAATTGGAGTTGTTACAGAAAATATGTTGTTGATTATGCTTGCTTATCTGGTGGACGTTTAGAGATCTGATCCCGTAACAATAAACAAATGGAGAGAAAGGGCGAGAAATAATTTAGGTGGTGAAAACCAATGGAATATTTGTGGTTGGAAAGATTCAAGCAACAAAACTACAACACATCATCAGTTAGAAGAACATTGCTAGATGGGGTTGGCAGTAGGTTTTAGTTCTTTCATTTTTTTCCATCTGATCTTCTGTATCCATACCGGATTTTAGTTGTTGGCTTTCATATATTGCTCCAGAATTTTGTTACTTCGTTGCATCATCCAGTATTTTGTTAGTCTTGATTTGAAGTTTTTATAACTTTTTGAAAAATAATATGGAGGTCTTTGCTTTCTGTTTTCTTGCATTGGTTTTGATTCTGACATACAAAAGTAGTTTACTTCCGAAGGAATGGTCATAATATCAACTAACATTGGACATCCATGTAGGCCGTGAAGTTTCATGTTAACAATGCATTTGTTTGTGACTTTCTACGCACTTGGCCTCTCGGTCAAAAATATTTACAGCCCCTAGCTGATGTACATAAATTATACATGGCAACTCATATATATATATATATATATTATACATCTGCCGGCTACTTTTTTGTGTGGCAGTTATACTGTGTAAAAATCCCTTTGTTGTTTTATAGATGTAGATCAATTTGGGGTGGGGGCGGGGGTGAGAGAATAACACAGAAGCCATTTCTGTAATATTGTTAGCAAACTTTCTCGTTACAACCAAAGAATGGAAAATATTTCACTCACCTACCAACGTTGAAAATTTTTTGCCACCCACCAACCAAACACCGGAAAATAAGTAAGAAAACCTCTTGTTTTCCTTCATACCAAACACACCCTAAAAGTTTATTTAGTTGGCTTCTTAATGTTTCAGTCGTTGACTTCTACTATATGAAAAACTTTAGTCTCCTCTAGTACTCACATCAAAGTAATGCATCGCTGCAGATCCAATGAAACATATCGTGAAGATTTTGGCGTTACTGCTTGCAGTAACTGCTGTTTGGATAGGCTTGTTGCAGACATCAACTATTCCGGAGAGCTATACCTGGCTGGTGAGCTCTTATTGACTGACCATCTTTCTGTTACCTTTGTCAATGACATTTTGTTAAAGTTTCTTACTTTTCAGTGATTCTTAGTTTACTGCTATCGTTGTTGCAGTTGCCTTTATACCTCATTGTGTCCCTTGGTTGCTATGGTCTGTTAATGGTTGGCGTTGGTCTAATGAATTTTCCCACATGTCCTCAAGAGGCTCTTTTCTTACAGCAGGTACAGTTGCACTTTTCATTCAAGAAATACTGCCTACCTTTGTTGCTCGGACTCTTCAAAAATGTTGACGGGTTAGTGCCGGATCCTCCAGAAGTGGAGAAGGTTGGTTAACATTTTTGGAAAATCCGAGCAACATAGTTGCCTACTATTCTGCTAGCTGACAGGGTTATTTGCCAAGATAGTGCCGGGGAAACAAGGGCTTCGGCTTCTTAGCATTTCATTGTGAATAAAAGGATCATATCATTGGAAAAAGGGTCCAGGGTGATGAAAATCTAACTAAAAGCATATCTTATCGTTGTTCATTTGCTGTTTCTTCTGTAGGATATTGTTGAAGCCAGGGAATTCTTGAAGAAAAAAGGGGTAGACGTTGGTTCTGATTGAATGTTGTTTAAGTCGTGATCACGGTTGTTTAACATATGGAGAAACACATACAGTGAAGATGAAGAACACAGTCAGTAGTATGCTTCAAGTAGGAACATAACTATCCTAATCTTCTAATGCGGATCTACGCCATTCGACAACTGACCCTACTCGAACATGTTTTTATTTCTATTTCTTGTATAATACTCTAATTTCTTCTTTTTGAGTTCTGTTTTGAGATGGAACATGTACATCATGATCATGATGGAGGTACCTTTTGACCCATTAAGGCTTCAAGCTAGTAGTTGAACTCAAGACCAAAGAGAACAAGAGCCATTGATTTTTCCTGACTCTGTTTTGGTTGTTTTACCAGTTTTTAATCCTCTATTTTTAGCACTTCTGTTTTGGTTAATCCAGTGTATCTTTTTTAATTTTATTTTTAAATACTTATTTGATTGAAATCCTTGAGTCGAGAGTCTATCGGAAACAGTCTCTCTATCACCTATGAGGTAGGGGTAAGCTCCTCGTGGGACTACACCGAGTATGTCATCATCGTGGGAGAGTTGCCAATATTTTAAGGGAGAGATGAGTATACATTTGGTTAAGCCCCTGTCTTCTCTTCTCATTAGGTGATATATTTCATTTGTTCCACTTAGGGTTGTGCAAAGTAATGGTTAAATCAATAACACAACCCGATAATTGGGTTATTGGGTTAATTGTATGGTTATCGAATGTAGCTTTATGTTACTTGTTTCATCTGAACTCACTACTTTTAACATGTAAATTACAACAAAGTACTTAGGCATTTCTCACTCAAGCCAGATTTGGGGGAAGGGCCATATGTTGATGTAGACAATACCCTTATGCAAGCATTAGTTGTTAATTTCACGGCTTGAACTCGTCATCATATATGTTCGATCGAAGTTTCTAAAGTTTGAAGTATCAATCTTTTATCATTGTCTATGTTCTCAAAGGCGACACCGTTCTCAAAGCTTGAATTCAAGACCTCGAATACAATTTCATTTCTAACACTCGAATTCAAGAGATGTAGTAAAGAATAAATGTGTATATTTACCACCCCACCCAACAATTGGCAAAAGATAATAATATGGTCTTTAGATTTCCAGCAGTCACAATCAGACACTTTGGATTTTTGACAAATGGTCCTCACAACATGACAAGAGAGGCCTAATAAAAACTTATAATAAGACATAATGAATAGCAACAAACATGTTTAAAGAACACACAAAAGTATAATAAATAATCTTTGTACTATTCATGCATTTATTAAAAAGTTCCACAAAAAAAGTACACAAAATCACCAACAAGTTGAACTTATAAATTAAAGGCCCAAACAACAAAATACATCAGCTAGAACATGGCTTGGGACCCCTATATAGGTATGACATATATACATACCCCCAACAATATATCCTTTAATATCCTCTATTCACATGTGAAAATAACAAAACCTCAAATGATCATCATCATGTGACTATATAGAGAAAAACTTATGGCATTGGGTTTTTTTTTTACATAAAGGATACATCATCATCCTCCTTCAACTTTGATCTGCTCCGGCGGTGTTGTTTCCCGTGATGGTGGTGGGATCCACCGAATGTAACGGGGTCAAAGGCTCGGAGTCGTTCAGCTTCCTTAGGATCGATCACGCACTCGGGAGGAGGGACCTTGTACCGAGTCTTGTCGTAGCAGTATGAATATTGCATTTGCTTCTTTCTGAAGTTCTCCATCTTTCGTCTTTGGTCAAGGGTGATACCGTTAGGGATCGATGGAGTTTTTGGCATAGTGTCGGCACATTTGGATGAAATTTCGATTGGATCAACTGCACATCCGTGGAGGACGAAATCGGAGAACTCAGCAATATACGGGGCGTATTTGTAATTGACTCTGTATTTTCCACCATTTGTAGCCCAATTAGAACCATCCCATATTGTAGCTATTAAAGACATTGGCTTAGATGGGAAGTCCCCACCCATGGCTTTTGTCCTCTTGATCTCTCTTATGGGGACATTATCTACATAAAAGCTGCAACAAGATATAAAACAACACAAATACAAACAAAACAGAATCAGGGTGGCATTTTTGAAGAGTCCACAAAGTACATGACAGCTATGTTGCTCGGACTCTCCAAAAATGTTGCCGCATCCATGTCTGATCCTTCCAAAAATACACTACTTTTGGAGGATCCGCCACACACTAGGCAGCACTTTTGAAGAGTCCAAACAAACCCAATGCAATCCCATAAGTGGGGTTTGGAGAGGATAATGTGTATGCAGACCTTACCTCCATTCCTCATTGACTTCGGCATCACATGAGCCTGACCAGCCCAAAAGGGCACAGCCAAGTCCAAGACGAGCACAACCGTCATAATAGGGAATTTACCATCTCAAGCAAAATAATAAAAAGAAACAAACAAAAGATTCCCATAGTCCCATGCCAACAAAAGGGTATGTTAAGAAAGGCCTTGTCACTCATGTACATTCATTGACACAAAAAATCAATCAAAAATCTTGTGACAACATATCAGAACAAAATTTCTAGTCACACATTGTTCTATTAATTTGATTCTTAAGCTTAACTATGGAAAAACAAATAATTCAACAAGTTTGGTAAGGATTCTGGTACTTATTATACAAAATTAGTTAAAAACAGAAACATGTGTATCACAAAACACAGACATCTAAATGAACCTTTACTCATAAAGGAAACCATTTTAACATCATATCAGACAAGAGATCACAGCTCAGAGGACTAAAGATTGTTTAGAACAATAGCTAGATGTGAAAACTCATGGTATGAAAAGCAAAAAAGTTGTTACAACCTAACTCTCTAAAAATGTTGTCGTACTCGTACCCCCTGTCAAATCCTCCAAAAATCCACTACATTTCGAGTCCGAGCAACATAGGTTACAAACCACACCAGTGGCAGAACCAAGGGGGTTCAATATCTATGATATATGGTGTAATTTTTCGACCTAACTCCGCCCATAGACCATACATGATCAAAATTAGGAATAAAACATTAAAAGGGCAGAGATATTAACTACTAGTGTAACTTACATGATCAAATTCTCAGTCCAAAGGATACTGTATTGATGAAAATCTTCAGAAGGATCAAACCAAAGTCCATATCTTTCTTCTCTGCCAACACTTGTGCTACCATTCCCATAAATATTAGTCTGAATTCTCCAATCTTTGCCTCTAATATTTCCCAAAAACTCAAAATCAATTTCATCATGGTTCTTCTCAAACATGTCCCCATTAGACATCTGTCATCAACCAAATTTAGTAAAAATTCAACAAAAAATCAAGATCTTAGTTTTCATTATTAACACAACTTGAAAATTACCAATTCCCATTAGATGGTTAAAAAACCATTCAAAGGGAGAAATTTACAAAATTAATTAACATGTTAAAAATCATCAAGAAAAGTGTGAAAAGATCAGAACTTTCACCTCTTGGAAGCAAAAGCTACTAATAATTTATAATAAACACAATTTGAAAATTACCAATTTCCATTAGATGATTAAAAATCCATTCTTTAAAGGTAAAAATGATTAAAAACTGAGGAAAAAGGTGATAAATCTATTAGCATGTAAAAAATCATCAAGAATCCATATGGCTATGAAACAAAAATCTAAAAAGATCAAAACTTTCGCTCATGGGAAGCAAAAACTTCTACTACTTTACATAATGAAAAATAGAACTTTTAGCTCATTTCATTAACATAACAGAGACTGAAAATTTACTAATTAACATCATTGGGAGGTTAAAAATCCAATCTTTACACAAGAAAATTTTACAAAATAAATTAACATATGAAAAAATCATCAAGAATCCATATAGGTGTGGAAAAAAAAACTGAAAAAATCAAAACTTTCACTCATGACAGGCAAAAAACTTCTAATTTATATATAAAAAAAATCATTAGTGAGTTAATAATAACTTACATAAAATGCAACAACAACACCAGCTGTATAATCTGCAGGTAACTTAATAGAAGCACTAAAAAATCCATGAAAATAAAGGTCTTGAGACACAAATCCAGCCCCTGTAAAATAAATCATCCATTAAAAAACACAAAAAATAAATAAATTCTCCTCAATAATATTTATTTTTTTTAGAAAAAAAAAAGAACAAACCTGTTCTTTTATCAAGAGAAATATGAACTGATTTTCCATCTTTAAGGATCATAAGATTATTATCACCAAATAAATGAGAGTAGCCTTCATCAAAAGCTAAAATTGGCAAATTTCTTGAAAACCCAGAAACCAAAACAAGAATACAAGATAAAAATATGAAAAAAAACAAATAATAGTTCACCATTTTTATTTTTTATATTTTTGGGTATTATCTTTTTTTACCCCTTTTATCAGTTATGGACACCCAAAGATTAGTTCTTTTTTGTTGTATTTTTCTATAGAGTTGTAATGCATGAGAAGTGAAAAAAAAATGAAGTCTCAGTCTCTACAGAGAAGAGGAAGAAGAAGAAGAGAAAAAAAAGGACTAATTTTGATTGAGAAGAAAGACCAAAAAAAAAAAGGGAAGAGAGGGTATATTATATGGGGTGGTGAGACTTTTTTAGGTCTGAGGTATTCACAACATTTTGACCCAAAAAATAAAAAAAAAATTAGTAATAAAAAAGTTTGGGATTTTGAGTTTTTGGTTATAAAAAAAAACTATTAGGGAGTATTTTTCTTTTAAAAAGAGTTGTAAGGAGTGCTTACGGCAAATCAATAGATGCATGACTTCATTTAATTATATGTTACTATTATTTGTCGATAGAAAATCTTAATAGTTCAGTTAATTAATTAATTATTATTATTATTATATATAGTGATAGTTTGGAATCTTTAAAAAAAAAAAAAAAGAGGAGCCCCTTTTATAGTTTTATTAGATTCCTATGAAATATGTTTTTTTTTTCTGGCTGTGAAAAATGGATTAATTTTCTTTTGTTGATTCTCTTTGTATTTTTTAAAATTAAGTGGCAACAAGAAAAAGAGATTTATATTAATTATAAAGAAAATAAACAGAGGCAAGAAGTTGGCGAAAAAGGAAAATTAATTCATCCTTTTTTGGTTTTTACAACTAAGATAAAGAACTAGTGCCAAGCAATTAATTATTCTGGAAGTTTCTTTTTTCTTTTGGATGTTGTATTTTCAAAAACCACTAGGCCCTAGGGTAACAAATTTTAAAATTAAAAAGTGACTTTTTTTTCTTTATTTTATAATAGTTGGCAACTGTTTTTTTTTTTTTTGACAAAATAAGAAGGAAATTTGTAATAATAAGTTTATAAAATAAAAACTGGTTTAAAAATGGACAACAAGAAAAGCATGAGAATATAGCACATAGAATTTTGGAAGATGTAAAATTATCACTAAAATGAAATGTATATTTTTTTTCATCCTTCCTTGTTTTGATAAATTGTAAGGACAAATTCAGAATTTAAATTTTTTCAATCTCTATAGTTATCTTAAATTAATACAAAATAACAAATATTATTTAATACATTTTTATATATAAGTTAAATAAATCTACTAAATTCACATGAACCCGTAAATGATGCTTTATATTCGCCCTGCCAAATAAACCTCCCAAATAAAGAAAAATGAAAAAAAAGTTTGGTGAAATGAGGAGAAAAAGAAAAGGAAAATAGGGAAAAAGGTAAACTTGGATTCTGCAAATTAAATTATTACTAGCCTAACTTGGAATACTTAAACATAGAAATAAATAATTATTTAATTAAAATCACATGTTTTTGGCTGACTCATTAGATGTTTGTACCTCTAATTAAAGTGATGTGAGGAGAATGTCTTTTGGCCTAATTTTAATAATGAGAAAAGAGTGGCATTTGACTAATCAAAGTTTTTCTTATTTGGCTAATAAATACTTAAATATAGTCATTATACCTAATTAAGTTCTTCATAGACTAAATTTTCTTGTGCCTAGTTCATTTTTGGTAGTTAACTCTCTTAATCACATCCATGTGATGATAAATTAGTGGCTCTAATTAAGCATAGAAAATTGTAATTGGTTTAATTCTCATGTTCACTAACAATAACATATTTTGTACAGTCTCATAAGTGAAGTTTGAAAAGGGTATGATTTATGTTGATCTTATCCTTAACTTTATAAGGTAGAGATGTTTTTAAAATACTCGCAATTCAAATTATAAGAATGAAAACATCAAAGTAGCAGAATACAAAACAAATATAACAACAAATAGTTATACACATTTAGATGATGAGGCTAGACCCCTCCTCTCTCCCACTCATATTTGCTACAAATAGTTATTTAAAAAATTATGAAGAAAAAAAATATTATATTTTATCCATAGTGTTAATAAAAAAGATTTGTATAAGTTATTTGTTTTGTTATAACTTCGTAAAAAAATATTATGTATGAATATGATAGAACATGTGACTCGATTGGTGAATAGTATTTAACTTCTTCCAAAAAGCATGTTTTTAGAAAAAGCTTCTTGCTTGATTAATTTTTCTTGTGCCTAGTTCATATTTGATAATTATCACACTTAATCACATTTTAGGAATGATAAAGTAGTGGCTCCAATTAAACATAGAAATAATTTGGTTTGGCAACTAAAGTTGGCACCTAAGCTAATATAGATGAGGACATCGTCCTTGTAGAATAAATTGTGTTAGAAAAATCATGAAAGAAACAAAAAAAAAAAAGATTTTTAAAACATAATTAGAAAAGGTAATTCCAATATCATGCTACTACTTGTTACTAAATTGAAACAGTAAAACTATAAGGACTATAGTCTATAACACTTTTTGAACTTTTCTTATTGTTTATTATTATTCCCAAAATCCCAACACATGATAATACCTTAGCAATTATGATTATTTTCTTTACACAAAACATGAATTATGGCATTAAGGGGCCACTTGATTCACACATGGAAAAACTACAATTTTGCTAAGTTTATAAAATGACATTTATTGACTCTCTATTTTCAGGTCTTGAACGTGAAATGTCTCTAGTAGTTGTGTGTTAAATATGCTTGATCTAAATTACAACTATCGAAATAAGCATTTTGCTAGCTATTGGACCAAAAGTGCAATTATCCATATGAGTTTTTTCCTTGGATATTTGGTACAAATTTAAATTAGTTGAGACTTCAAAATAAGTACCGGATATTGAATGAGAAACTAAAAACATTAGGTTGATAAAATGATTCATCCACTTTTAATTAGAGGTCTCGAATTCAAACTCTAGTATAAAACAATCACAGTGTGTACGAAACATTTTCTATTTTAATAAAACCTACGTAACATTGAATCTAAACTAATAAAGATTTCCAAAATGAATTATACCAAGTGAATAAAAAAAAAGGTCACGAGATATCCTATTCCCTAGCATTAGAACATAAACCAAGAATTACTCTTTAACCACAATAGAAGTGTTAAAAGTCAAAAAGTAATTATTCCTAATT
>JAJONS010021858.1:0-19010 GCA_029582315.1 Solanum tarnii x Solanum tuberosum | reverse complement strand
CTGTTGATGATCCTGAATACCTGTGTCTGCATCATGAGAAGATGCAGGCCAAATGGCTCAGTACGTGGAATGTACGAGCATGTGAGGGGAATTCTAAAGCATAACATAAGCTTGAACTTGATAAAAATGGAAACATACTTACCTATTTTCAAACTTACTCAACTCAAGGAATACTCAAGGATACTCAGAAATACTCACCTTACTCAACTCAGAATTACTCAAGGATAAGATACTCAACTCAGAGATTAGATACTCAACACAAAGATATGATACTCGACTCTGGGTACTCAACTCAATGAAAATCAACAATACACATGCAATATATGGAAAGCTTTATAAAAGAGTAAAAACAACTTAGTTCGTTAAAGAAAATGCAATAACAAACTCAACTTTACTTATATAATAAAGTAATATAGTTTCTACGGGAGATTCTCTAACCGACAACCACCACTATGAGCCTAAGTGATGATACATCGTTCTTACCATCACGCTGCCAGACTGTCCTATACTTTGTCTTCATATAGAACTACTTAATTTAGTGGATCCACTAGCTTAACTTATGTGATCATTTAAAAAGTATGACCCATTAATACCCATGATGGCTACATGGTATATGGAGACTTGAGTGAATATGAACTCGCATCCCCATATTGGTGTTCAATACTACTCCCAAAAAAATAGTTAGCTCATATGTTTTTAAAACAACTTATTTCTTTGGTTTGAGATAATTACTCAAAACTTAGCTTAAAATCTCTCTTGGTATCGATGTTCCCTTTCTTGCTCAAAACATTTTTGGAAATCTCAGTATCCTCTCATCATAAATGTGAAAACATTTACTCTTGGAAATACTTAGTTCCCATATATCATTTTAAAGAAAATGAACTTTACTCTTACTCTTTTCTCAATTTCAAAGCTTAAGTTTTAAAACAAAGTGTAGACTTTTGTAAAAGACCTCTTAAATTATGGTTCATGCCGAAAGATGGACTTGAACGACTCAATCCAAGGTTTTCAATAACCACAGATAGACTCAAATACTAGGAACTCAAGAACTTCAATGATACTACTAATTTCAAGAATGCTCAACTCAGAGAGTCCATGCGGAATTATGAGCATGAACTACTCAACTCAAGAACTCAAAGATACTTCTCATCTCAAGACTGTTCGACTTATAATGTTCATGCGGAATTATAGGCATGAACAACTCAACTCATGGACTTCATAGGTAATAGTTAATAGTCACATGATTAGGATTATTATCTCAAATGGGTTAGAAAATCAATACCTAAGACTTAGGACATGGAGATATTACTCCTCTCAAAGGTACTAAACTGATGTAGTTCATGCGGAATTTATGGTCATAAACGGTTTGACTCGTAGGTCTACATATCCTTTGGAACTCATGATACAACTCTTCTCATTCTCATACTTACTTCCTCAAAAATTAGTTCAAATCAATAGTTGATCTCAAAGGATTCACAATTGATCTCAAAGACTTTCTTGAACTCTACTCTTAACTCTCTCTTGAATGTGAATTATGAATTCAAGAGTTATGGTTCATGATATGAAGGATATCATGATGAAAAGGTATACTCGTGAATCCATTCTCCTCATCTTCATACTCACTTGCTCTAATCTTGAAACGAGTTACTAGAAGTTATAGAAGACTCCACAAAAGGACTCAAAGGGACTTTCTTAGAATGTTCGAAAGAATTCTCAAAACTTAACTCTTAACCCTACCTTGAATTTGAATTATGAATTCAAGACTATTATCTTGTTTGGAATGGTTTTAGGTGTTTAGAAGTAGCTTAGAGTAGTTAGAATCGAAAAGGAGTGAAGACACCCTTCGAAATAACTCAAACGGAGCAACCGATTGCAAACTGGACGGGGCAGGAGACCCTGGGGCTATGGGTGGCACGGAGCACCAGCCCCTAACATTCAGAGCCTACTTTGGGGCGCTCTGGCTAGCGCGACGCGCCAACCCAGAAGACTCGACGAAATTCTTTGCTCGTTTTCTCACCCTATTTCACCTAGAATCGAATGGTTTCTTCCCCAATCACTTAGAATCAATTACTTAACATAAGTACACTCTAATCTACTCAATACATCCATTAAACCACTCACTTTGATCTCAAGAAATCATCCAAAACCCAACACAACAAGATTTAGAATGAACTTCAAGAACACCTATCAAGAACTCAAATCTTTCAACTTCAAGAATGAAATTTGCGCTGAAAATAACATGTTTGGCATGTGGGTGAACAAACCCAACACTATGGAAGCTTACATACCTCTTAGGGATTAAAACGCAACAAAACGCAAGACTCTCGACGAACGGTTTGATCATCTCCTCTTTTCTCCTCTTTTCTCCTCTTTTCTCCTCTTTTCTCTTCTTTTCTCTTCTTGAACTCTCAACTAAAACCCTAGGCTAATTTTAGGATTATAAAACTGAACCTAATAGGATTAGACCCTTAAAATTTTACTAAAAATGGACTAAATCTGATTTGGTAAGGAAAAGACCAAAATACCCCTCTAAAATCCGGTTTTGACTTTCCTTATCTAGACAACCCAACTTCGAATGCACATATCCCCCTCATACGAACTCGAAACTGAGAAAACTCGGTGGCGTTGGAAACATAATTCAAAGATCTTTCCTACGGTATCTGGTAGTACACCTAACTCATCCTGATATAGGATTTATGGTCGTTTGAAGTCAACCAAAAACTCATAATTAACTTAACTTGCAAAATTTCAGATTTTTGCTATATCCAATTTAGTTCTCTTGGAAACTCAAGGTGCTACATCTAGTGACCTGACCTTAATACTTAAGAAATTTTAAATTCCTTAGTAAAATTCTACTCAAAACGAAGGACAGTTCAAGTCTTAGCTCAAAATATTTATGGGGTGTTACATATGACTATATTCCTTGAAACTGTAGCATTGAGTTCTAGTCATATTCCTTCCCTTTCATTTACCTTGAGAAACAAATGCAAAAGTGACATCATTTTCTTTCTTTTAAGCATATTGTGGGACAAGATGGTGCTCTTAATGAAGTAGTTCCCTAGAAAAAACATCCAAGGAGGGAGATGGATCATGTTCATCAAGTTCGAGCAAACACTCTCAAACTAGGACCGTAATTTCATTAGAAAATTATCTTGCTTGCTTTGCTCATGAACTACTGAAGTATGATTCACTTGCTTCCGGTGACAAAAAACTGAAATTGAAATTCCCAAGAAGAATGATTCTTTCCAGTATAAAGAACACTTAAGTATTCGAAGTGATGTGAATTCAGGCTTTTATATAGCTACAAAAACTAGAAATACAATGACTCAAGAATGACCAAGACCAAGAGTCCTAGGCGTTAAGAATAATTGTGGACGAATAGTCAACAAAAAAAGATTTTCAAATAGAAAACTCTATGAAACAAGACAACAAAGAGAAGCCTCTAATACCACGTAAAGATTTTGATGGATGCTTCACAATGTGAGAGTCTTTCCTTTATATAGATAGTATACACATTGCCCATCCTTAAAGATCCGTTATTCCTATCCCTAAAGATCAACTATTCTATTCTTCTAAATCTTCCATTCAAATCCCCTTAAATATGCTATGCTATCCCTCTATATCCGCTATTCTATCACAATATTATTCTCTATGATAACTTCAAAAAATTTGTATAATTACATATATTTACAATACTATACATGCATATATAAAATTATTCTCTATAAATTCATCATGCTAACGAAAACAAGGGTTTCACAATTAAGAGACGATCTATGGGGTGTGGGGATTGGTATTGATGTCAAGTAGGGGTTCATGCACTTGCTCTATAACACTAGGCAACGACTAGGTAATCTTCAATGACACTAATCTTTGTTCAATCTCAAAACATAATATCATAGAATCTTCTTTTGGTATTATCTATGTAAATCACAAAACAACCCATTTCCTTATTAAAATCTCTCCTTGAAGTAGATTTGGCAAATAGAATTAAACTATAATCTCTCCTTCAAGCAAACTACAAAAATCAACCCTAAATTGCAAGCATTGATATATCTACCCACTTTAACTGGTCTCTTTCAAGTACCAAGTGAACATATAAGCTAAGATTAAGTTATCCATCATAACCCATAAGTTAAACCCCATGATAAAGAACTCAAATCCATGAATTAACAACAATAAAGAAGAGCAAGGCAAAAAACCCACTAAATTAAATCAACACCAAACCACATAATCACACCCCTAGATTTGGTGTTTTAGCCAAACATCATAAAAAAGGAAATAAATTATACCCATGATGTGTTCAGCCATTAATGCGTTGATAATTAGCAAGAATCTTCAACACCCACTTAAATTTCAACCTTCAAATGTCTTTTGCGAGAGTATTTTAAAACCAAAAAACTAAGAGAGGTACTAAAAAGTCTACTGCTCAATATCAAAAAGTTAGATTAGGCAAAAGATACATTTTCTCACTACATTCCCTAAAAATTAACCGAAAGCCCCTCTCATCCCATTTGACGACTTAGTCAGGATCGTCTAGCATGATCGGTGGATCGCCATTCCATCGTTGAACTCACCATTTCACAACTTCAACCTTTAAGTGTTTGACCCCGAATCAGTGAACTCGATTAAGTTCACCTATCACAATCGATGGCTTGCCGGACCTTTATCTTTGCTTAGTACTATGTCACTTTTGACGAAGGAATTTGGGATCACCTTTTTACATTTGGTGCATCACCTATGCATACTTTGTTTGTAGACATACCTTGGTATTTTCTCTTAAAACACTGTCAAAATTGGTAAGGTCTGAGCAATTAGGTGATCCGTTTTTTTGTTAGGTGACTACTAGTTGGGAGTTTGTACTCCACTCGATGTTATTGGCCTCTTATTCAAGTATTAATCATTTCCTTGACCATTAGAATTTATAGCTGCAAAACATCAAAATATTATCAGAATACGACATAAATAGGCATTGAAGACACTAATTGTTTAACTAAAAAAGCCCCAAATGAGTTAAAATCTATTGTCATGATAGAGTCGACATGCACCTAGGTCACTCTTGCTAGGTGGGTGGCATACACCCCTAGGAGTGGACTGATTGACTGGGCTGCCTTGAAATATAAAGATCCTATTAAGAGTCGACATGCCTCTGGATCACTCTTGCTAGATGCGTGGCTTACGCCCCCGAGAGTAGACTAGCTGGCCTAGAACATTTCTACATACCCTCTAGTTCACTCTTTCTAGCTAGGCTAGGATTCGACTGGCTGGTTGGGTGGTCCCTTTCTGGGTGTTGTGGTTACTTGGGATGGCAACCCAACTTTCACTTTTTGGATTATGATCTGTGGTACTCTCTAGTAGACTTGGCTATTCTATGTACCTATCAGGCTTGTGGGTGTCCGCTCGAGTTTAATTTAATCTTGTGCACTGGTGTACCTTCTAGCATTATGGAGGTCCAACTATGTTTAGTTTAGTTGTGCTTAGATATATTTTTGTATGCTCGTATGCTTTTCTTTAAATTCCACTTTAACCTCTATTTGTGTATAGATTCAATCTTTTTGTATTGTTTTTACCTTTCTTGCTTAGTCGGCCTATGATGCCTACAAAGTACCTTGCTATGATATTCATGCTACACTCTGCATCTGTTTTGTGATGTAGGTCCTAGTGCCAGCTATTGGTGGTGATTTCTCATGCGATCAACATCATTTCAGATCAGAGACAAGGGTGAGCACTTGGGGTTCTATACTTGCTGGTCTCCTTCTGTTTCTTATACAACTAGTCATTTGCTATTTGAGACATATTTGCTTTTTGTCCAGTTTTGGGACTTGCACTCTTATTTTTCATTGTTATCTACTTGCGACTTCCTGGTTTTGGGAAAGATCTTTTGTATATATGTTTTATTTTCTTCTATTTCTATCTTGTTTTGTTGTTATAGTGTTGTTTCTTCTCATGTCTACCCTTACACTCATTACTTGTTGATATAGGTTACAATTTGGCTTACATACTGGTTGATTGTAGTAGGTGTCATCATGACTTGAGGAAATGGTTCGTGACGGTTCTTAAACTCATCAGTATCATGAAGTTTCTAATTGGTGTTTTTAAAATTGGAGCTACTCTTGGAGAAGACTGTACCAGCGATCAAGTTTTCTAATATAGTCAAATATTTTCTATGCTATTAGGTCTCATTTTGTTAGTCTTCAATCACCAATTTATATGAGATTTTAAACAACAATATAGAATGTTATAAAGTTCTTTTGTAAATAAGTTAGTTTTTTGTTTGTTTCATCTTTAAAATTTAATACGTTTTTGTGTTGTTTAGACTAGTAAATTGATTGAAGACTTTTACTGAACTAATGAACAATATGAACGTAATGGATCAAAGAGAACACTCGTTCACTCATTAGTATTCTTTCAATTTTCCAACTCTATAAAGATTGATGCATTTAGATTTTACACCTAACCTAGCTCTCAGTGAGATGGTGGAATGTTTTGTAATATGAGTTTCTAGAACATCTACTAACGATTAGTATTATTTTATATTGATTAGATTGTGGAATAGAAATATGTGCATTGGGTATCTAGATTGTAAAAAAAAAAATTATTTCAGAGAAATTAATAAATTAATGTATAACAATCTCAAAATTATTAATCACTGAAAAACAATCCCTTCATTATTAATTTCCCTCATAAACTGTGAATGCATTACAATCTCCACATGAAAATATCTTTACCATAGTTGACGTTAAGGTTGCAAATGTATGAAGATATTGGTTTGCCAAGGAGGAAAATTGTCAATTTAAAATGAATTTGGCCTGTCAAAATAGATTTAATCAAAAAATGACCAATCCAACACAAAAAATTATCTGATTGAGATGGGTTACATAAATACAATAGCCCATAACAACACTACCAGCACAACTCTTACTCTTAATAAATTTTTTTGTTTATTTTATTAATCAAGGAAAGAGTTCCATTAATAAAACAAAGACCAACTTGTCGTATACAAGAGTTATACCAAAAAATGATGGACCTACAACCAAAAATACAAGGGGTCCTCTAATAGGGTGTATAAAAATAATAATGAATAGACTGTATTTGTAATGTTTCAATAAGTTATGGTAATATTATTTTTTATGAGGCGTTTGTTTTTTTGTATTAAAAATAAAATGCATTCCCGAATAACACTTCCTATTTTTTTCTTCAACAACTTCAACCAACAACTTAATTGCATGCTTCTGCTCCTCCATATATTTATCTAGACGTATTTGTGAGTTAGGGTGTATAGTCTTATACATTAGTATTCACCTTTTTTTTGCTCGTCCAATGTTCGTAATTTTTTATGGATATATTCCAATGTGTCAAACAAATTAGAATTTCTCTAAGTATAATCATGTTGGAAATCCTCTACTTTCACTTTTGAAAAATTTTCCATTATTTTTTCTATACTTGTGGAACCATAGGAAAATGGTTTTATACTTAGTGAAAAAACTATAAAACCAACATTCCCTCTGGCCCAAGTTGCAAGTTTATATTCATTAAGTCTGAGAAAGCACGCATTGTTAGTTTATCAAAAGAATACCTTGTTCCATAATGTATATAAACTTGCGACTTGAACCAAAGCAGATGTTGGTGTAATGGTCTTTTCACCAAGTGGAAAACCATTTTCCTATTGTTCCAAAAGTATAAAATAAATAATTGATAAAATTTTCAAAATGAAACAAGAGTATCACCAACGAAATTAGGCTGAAGGAAAATCAAATGGCTTAGAGGCATTTGAAGATCTCCATAAAAAATTATAAAAGCTAAACAAGAAAGAATAAAATAGAATACTAATGTTTAAGATTATGCATCATTGCTTAGAAATACCTCCAGGTAAACACTTGGAGGAACAAAAGTTTACAATGATGTTGCGGGTGGAGAAACTTAATAAAGAAAAAGAAATTGTTATAGAACCGAGCATCTCAAGTTCATAATTGTCATGGATTACATAAAAATATTAAACAATGGTTCATAACACAAACTTACCTACTCTTACCATTATTTATTTATTTATTATTATTGTTTTAATCAAGCAATGAGTTTCATTAATAAAACAAATCTCAACTTCCTATACACAGGAGTTATACCAAAAAAGGAGGAACCTACAAAAATAATATAATGGATGGTTTGATAGGGTGTATAAGAATAATGATGAATATAGTGTATTAGTAATGACTACAGTGACTACATAAGTTATGCTAATATTACTTTTTATGGAATGTTTTGTTTTGTCTATTAAAAATAAAATGCATTCAATAATTTCCATAAAAAAAACATTTGTTTTCAATAATACCCTCCGCACTCTTTAAGCTCAAAAAAATGGGAAATGTTTGAGCGGGATTTGAGGAGTGGTTATGTCATTAATCAATCTTATGCATGTGTTCAAACCCTTTGTATAAATAAAATGATAATCAGTTAATCACCTCTAGAAGCGTTTTCAAACAGTGACTCCTAACTATGAGATTATATTATATATGATGCAAAAAAAACTCATGCCTGAGTATCTTACGTTTTGTGTGTTTTCCACATACCTGCATAGGAAATATTTTATTAATAAACAATGGAATATATAATTTCAACAGTAAGTGGAAACTTCAAAATTAGTTTAGCACAAAAAACATAAGAAGTCTAGCATGCTGAACGAGCACAAAGAAAATATCCAAACATTTAAACAACTTACTTCACAATTGCAAACATCCTAAACAATGATCATATATTTGAGATAGAACAACTTCAGAACTTCTTTTTACTTTTCTGATGGTTCCCTATCACTGTCATCATCATCGTTATGAAAATTATACCGAGAATTGCACGTATCCTACAAGGTCATATCTAGCACTTTTCTAATGTTGATAAAAAAAGTTACATTAAGGAATCATCATATGCACGCCTTCAAAATCAGTGAAATATACAAAATGTACAAATAGCAGCTTTCACAGTTATAGGAGTTGGATCAACATTCATATTGGAGATCCCATCATAGTCTCTTGCACAAAGTTTGAATACCTCCCCAGATTTTCCATCACTTTCACGAGTATAATCACAAATATTTGCGGAGCCAACCCCATCAAATTTTAGATATTACAACTTTTTTTGTTAAACATTTGTTTTTCGGGCAAACATGAATATAGAATAGAAATCTACTCGTAGATGGATTTTGGTTAATAATGGTTTCTTACCTAATAAATATATTTTGGTTAATAATGGTTTCTTACCTAATAAATATATTTTGGTTAATAATGGTTTCTTACCTAATAATGAGTAATATTAATATTTGCTAAGGGGCCGTTTGGTATAGTGCGTAAGAAAAACGCTAAAAGGGAGTATTAATAATGCTTGCATTAACTATATATAGATTATTTCTTATGCAATGTATTAGAAGTTCTTGCATAAAAATATTTGTTTACAAGATATTCTTCTCAATTATTGTTACAACCCGAGTCTACGCCCTACACGTGGGCGGCACTTGAGAACCATTGCAGGTCCCAAGTGAACCCTCATCCTGGCTGTAACACCTCGTACCTAGAAACGACTATAAAGAGTTTAAAATATGAAAATATTGATGTTTGGAAAGAATAAGGAAATCTGGAATTTTTTGTCTAAGTTAAGAAAGTGAGTTTTGACAATTTTTAAACGACCATAACTTCTACCTCAGGATGAGTTAGGAGCAGATATTCATATGGTTGGAAATCCCTTGGAGAGATATTTATAACGCTGCCAATTTTACGTGATTTCGACATCATATGAGTGAGATATGCCTTTCGGATGTTGGGCAGTTAGATTGAGGAAAGTCCCAATCCGGAATTAAAGAAGGGCAAAGTAGTCTTTTCTCTAATTTATTTCCTAATTCGTTTTTAGGGATTTATTGAGGTAAAAACTTATTTTTGTCAAATTAGAAAAAATTAAATTCACACTTAGGGCTTGGAGAAAAGAGAAAAGAAGAAAGAAAGGGAGAAAAGCCTAAATTTCGCCAAGAACGCCAAGCGTTTGTAGTGGAATTCGTCGGGGGTGATCCCTATTAAGGTATGAGAGATCTTTTAGTGATGGATTAGTTCACCCACACACCAACTTGTTTCAATTCAGCGATTTTGGGTTGTTTACATGTTAAAAAGTGAAGTTCTTGAAGAACATTGTTAGATTATTGTTGGTTGATTGTTGAATGCCTAGTGTTGATTTGATTCATGTTTCTGGGTTGTTTTTTAAGTTAAATCTATTGGGTATTGAGGGTACTAATGATCCTAAGTGTTTGGGGGAAAGAACTCTGGAAGTTTAGAGCGTTTGGACATGAAAAACAGAGTAGAAAAATCGTCAAAAACCTGGGGAAGGGGGTGGGGCTTCGCGCCAACCAGCGTGCCCCAAAAGGGGCTCTAAAGTTCACCCCATGGGGAAACCCGCCAGCCAGCGCGCCCCAGCAACTACTCTGAAGTTTGAGGGCTGGCACCCTGCGCTTCTCAGAGCGCCAGGGACGCCAGTTCTCTCCATTCGTTTCCCACCTTTTCGTATTAATTCCTAAGTGTTGTACCTATGTTTCCTAGTTAATTCTAACACTCTATGGTACATCTAAACATCATGAAATCATTCATAAACATGAGATCATGAACCTTGAATCCATAATTCAATTCATGGAAAGTTAAGATCAAAGTCAATGAAGTTAAAAGCAAAGTCTAGAAGTTAAGAAGCAAGTCAAAGCAAAGTTTCTTGAAGTTTTCAAGAGTCTTTAACAAACGTTTTAACTTCGTTTTAAAGCTCAAGTTTCAAGTTAAGCAAAGAGTAAGGAGTTGAGTCCATTTTCTCAAAAAGCTATAAGGGAACTAAGTATTCCCAAAGAGTTTATAAATGTTTTCACATTTGAGCAAGAAAAGGGAGCATCGATTCCAAAAGAGCTTTAAAGCTAAGTTTTGAGTAATTATCTCAATTCAAATAAAGAGTTTTGTTTTTACAAACATATGAGCTAAGTATATTTTGGGAGTAGTATTGAGCACCGATATGGGGATGCGAGTTCATATTAACTCAAGTCTCCATAAACCATGTAGCCATCATGGGTAGTAAAGGATCATACATTTTAGATGACTCCTTAAGATGCTTTTAACATATATTAGTGGATCCACTAAGTTAAGCATTCTATATGATGGCAAAGTATATGATAGTTCTGGCAGCGTGGGTAACACCCTGTATCACAACTTAGGCTCATAGTGGTGGTTGTCGGTTAGAGAATCTCCCACAAAAGTTATATTACTTTTATATACAAGTAAAGTTGAGTGTGTTATTGCTTTATCTCTAATGAACTAAGTTGTTTATACTGTTTTACAAGCATATATATATATATATATATATATATATATATATATTCCATATGTCTTACTGGTTTATATTCAATTCAATAATTCATGAGTTGTACAGAGCCAAAGTAAGTGTTCCTTCTTACTCTTTTAAAGCTTAAGTTATTGTTTAGCATTCCAACTTGCATACTCGTACATTCAATGTACTGATGCCAGTTGGACTGCATCATCTTATGATGCAGACACAGGTAACCAAGATTAATATCCAGCGCCTTGTTGATCCAGTTGAACACTCATAGTCAATGGTGAGCCTCCTTGCATTCCATAGGACACATTTATTCGTTTTCTAGTTTAGTTCATTAGGATGTTGTGGGGTTTGTCCCAACATCCATCTCAGTTGTTTAGAGGCTTCATAGACAATTAGTAGTTCAGTTGTCTTTACATTATCATTCAGATGTTTTTTAAAGACTGAGTTGTCATTTTGGCTAAACTATTATTTCTCAAGTTATGCATGAATTAAATTTTCTTACGTTTAAGTCTTCTGCTAAGTTAAGTAAGACAGGCCAAGGTTCGCTTGAGGCCAACAATGGTCTTCGAGTGCCGGCCACGCCCAGGGTGTAGGCTTGGGGCGTGACAAACTTGATATCAGAGCACAGAGTTCAAGAGTCCTAGGGAGTCTATGAAGCCGTGTCTGTAGAGTCCTAGTTATCGGTGTGAAGCGCGCCACATCTATAATTAGAAGGCTGTGACATTTAGGATCTATCTCACTTCTTTCACATTCATTTCGTGCGATAGAGTTAATCTCTATAAAAGTTTCCTTCTAATTCATGCTTGTGCGTGTTTCAAATAATCATGCCTCCACGAAGCGCAGTCAGAGGTCCTGCTATATGTAATTTTGATGAATAAGAGTTACCCAATGCACCTGAAGTGCAATCGCAAAGAGAAGTCACTAATGCTGAGTTTCGT
Organism: Solanum tarnii x Solanum tuberosum; assembly: GCA_029582315.1. Classification (NCBI taxonomy): domain Eukaryota; kingdom Viridiplantae; phylum Streptophyta; class Magnoliopsida; order Solanales; family Solanaceae; genus Solanum; species Solanum tarnii x Solanum tuberosum. The sequence continues at coordinate 6,729 of JAJONS010021858.1, read as the reverse complement.
GAGGCCATCCGGATTTTGAGCCAAGTTGTGACTAACAAGGTCGGGCAGCAAAGAGTAGCTCGACAAGAAGAGGCTGACACTTCAAGAATTCGTGAGTTTTTGAGCATGAACCCTCCAAGTTTCACTAGTTCTAGCACTGTAGAGGATCCAGAGAACTTCATTGAGGAACTGAAGAAGGTGTTCGATGTAATGCATATTACTGATACTATGAGAGTTGAGCTAGCTGCATATCAACTGAAGAATGTTGCTAGGACTTGGTTTGATTAGTGGAAAGGGGGTAGAGCTGAGGATGCACCTCCTGCGAGTTGGGTCTATTTTAAAGAAGCTTTCTTGGGGTATTTCTTTCCTCGAGAATTGAAAGAGGCCAAGGTACGTGAGTTCCTCACACTTAAGCAGGATTCTCTTAGTGTTCATAAATATGGGTTGAAGTTCACCCAACTATCCCGTTATACTCTGGAAATGGTTGCGGACATGAGGAGTAGAATGAGCTTGTTTCTTGCTGGGTTGTCTCGTCTGTCGAGTAAGGAAGGAAGAGCTGCAGTGTTTATCGGGGACATGGACATATCGAGGTTGATGGTTTATGTACAACAGGTGGAGGAAGAGAAGCTGAGGGATAGGGAAGATTCAGTAACAAGAAAGCTAAGACAGGAAATGAGTCCAGGCAGCAGAAAGGTAATGTGAACCGTTCGTCCTTTTAGCAAAGGCAAAGGGGGCTTGCTCCATCATCTGCTAGTGCACCTACACCAAGAAACAAAGATGAGTATAATGGCCAGAATTCACAGAACTTCAGAACTAGACCTGCACAGTCTCAAGGTAGTGTAGCACCAGGAGGTAACTGGGCTCCTGCATGTTCTAAGTGTGGTAGAACCCACCCAGGTAATATTGTGAGGGCCAGACAGGTTGCTTCAAGTGTGGACAAGAGGGCCACTTCTTGTAAGAGTGCCCAAAGAACAGGCAAGGTAGTGGAAATCAGGGCAATGAGGCCCAATCTTCATCAGTTGCTCCTCCAGACAGTGTTGTACCTAAATGAGCTACTTCATGTACGGGCGGGGAAACAAACTGTCTCTATACAATCACTAGTCGTCAAGAGCAAGAGAACTCTCCAGATATAGTTACTAGTATGATCAAACTCTTTGCTTTTGATGTTTATTCTTTGCTAGACCCAGGAGCAAGTTTATCTTTTGTGACCCCTTATGTTGCAAATAAGTTTGATGTTCTTCCTTAGAAACTTTGTGAACTCTTTTGTGTTTCTACACATGTTGGGGAGTCTATTCTAGCTGAGCGAGTATATCGTGATTCTGTCATTTCCATCCATCACAGAGACACCATGGTTGATTTAATTGAGCTAGACATGGTAGATTTCGATGTCATTCTAGGTATGGACTGGCTCCATACCTGTTAAGCCTCCATTGATTGTAGGACTTGAGTTGTCAAGTTTTAGATTCCTAATGAGCCAATTATAGAGTGGAGTAGTAGTTCAGCAGTGCCTAAGGGTCATTTCATTTTGTACCTTAAGGTGAGAAAGTTAGTTTCGAAGGGTTGTATCTATTACTTAGTCCGAGTTAATGACTCTAGTATTGAGGTACCTCCCATTTAGTAAGTTCCTACAGTAATAGAGTTTCTAGAAGTTTTCCGTGATGATCTACCCAGAGTCCCTCCTGAGAGAGAAATAGACTTCGACATAGACATTATTCTAGATACTCGTCCTATTTCTATTCCGCCATATAGAATGGCACGAACAGAGTTGAAAGTGTTGAAAGAGTAGTTGAAAGATCTCCTAGATAAAGGTTTCATTCGACCAAGTATCTAACCTTGGGGCGCTCCGGTCTTATTTGTGAGAAAGAAAGATGGTTCCCTTAGGATGTGTATACACTACTGCCAATTGAACAAGGTTACCATTAAGAACAAGTATCCTCTTCCAAAAATTGATGATCTTTTCGATCAACTTTAGGGTGCTTCTTGTTTTTCTAAGATAGATCTTAGATCAGGTTACAATTAGTTGAAAGTAAGGGAATGTGACATTCCAAAGACAGTATTCAGGACCCGTTATGGTCATTATGAGTTTTTGGTTATGTCGTTCAATTTGACTAATGCACCAACAACGTTTATGGACCTTATGAATAGAGTCTTTAAACCTTATTTAGATATGTTTCTTATTATCTTCATTAATGACATACTAATCTATTCAAGGAATGAAGAAGATCACGCTAGCCATCTCAGAATAGTTCTTCAGACTTTGAAAGATAAGGAGTTGTATGGTAAATTCTCTAAGTGTGAATTTTGGCTTGAATCTGTGGCATTCTTATGCCATATTGTGTCTGGAGAGGGGATTAAAGTTAATACTCAGAAAATTGAGGCAGTGCAGAATTGGCCTAGACCCATATCTCCAACTGATATTAGGAGTTTCTTGGGTTTAGCTGACTATTATAGAAGGTTGGTAGAGGGGTTCTCATCTATTTCATCTTCTTTGACCAAGTTGACTCAGAAGACAGTGAAATTTCAATGGTCTGAAGCTTGTTAGAAAAGCTTCCAGGAATTGAAAAAGAGGTTGACTACTGCCTAGTTTTGACATTACCAGAAGGTACTTAGGGTTTTGTGGTGTATTGTAATGAATCTAGAGTTGGTCTGGGTTGTGTCTTAATGCAAAATGGCAAAGTTATAGCTTATGACTCCAGAAAGTTGAAAGTTCATGAGAAGAATTATCCAACCCATGATCTAGAGTTGGCTACCGTAGTTTTCGCTTTGAAGATATGGCGCCATTATTTGTATGGTGTTCATGTGGATGTGTTCACCGATCACAAGTGTCTTCAATATGTGTTCACCCAGAAAGAGCTTGTTGGTGTTAACAACTAAAGAAAAACATATGACAGAAGAAGAAAAAGAGATATTTTATTAAGCTGAAAGAACAAAATATTTAAATAGAAGGAACTCCTAACAATCTACAGTAAATAATGCAGTAACTGAAAAATAGAATCTTCCTATTAATTAGGCACCAAGTCTACCAACAACTCTACATTCCTAAAGACTAGGAAACTCACAACTGAAAGAAAAACAGAAAATATCCATCTTCTGAAAACAGAAAACACATTAGCAGCGATGTCATTATGCCAACTCAATATCAATTAACAGCTCATGAGGCAGATTTCAACACTCCTTGCATCAAGAGCTGCAAATTCCAAGTTCTTTTCTCAAGAACTCAAATTTGCTTGCCGGAAGAGCTTTTGTAAATATATCAGCCAGCTGCTCTTCTGTTTTGCAATATACTAGATTCACTAAACCATCCTCTTGCACTTCTCTAAGAAAATATAGCTTCACATTGAAATGCTTGGTCTTTCTATGAAAAACTGGGTTGTGGGAAATAGCAATGGCAGCTTGGTTGTCCACAAATATCTCAGTGCTTTTCTTCATCTCCAACCCAAGATCGCAGAAGATTTTCTTTATCCATAAAGCTTGATTGACCGCAGCTGTAGCAGCAATGAATTCTGCCTCTGCAGTTGATTGAGCAATAATCTCTTGTTTTTTCGAACACCAAGAGAAGCATCCAGCACCAAAAATAAAACAGTACCCTGAAGTACTTTTCATATCTTCAGTGGAACCACCCCAATCACTGTCATAAAATCCTTGAAGTTTAAAATTCTGGCATTTGCGAAATTTGACTCCATAGTCCATTATGCCTTTGACATATCTAAGTACTCTTTTTGCAGCTTGCATATGCAATTCACTAGGAGAATTCAAGAATCGGGATAGTACACTTACAACATACAATATATCTGGCCTTGTTACTGTAAGATACATCAAACATCCTATTAAGCTTCTGTAGCTTCCTTCTTGTACTCGTTCAACACCATCGTCCTTCATTAACTTCTCCTTTTGATTCATAGGCGTACTCATACTTTTGCAATCGTCCATTCTAAATTTCTTCAGAATTTCTTTTGCATACTTCTTCTGACAAATGATTATTTGATCTTGGATTTGTTTAACCTCCATTCCAAGAAAGAAAGCCATCTCTCCGAGATCCGTCATTTCAAAGACTTTCATCATCTCCTTTTTTAACTCTTCTATGAGCACAACATTACTCCCTGTTACTAAAAGATCATCAACATACGAAGAAATTATAATAATGTCAGAGTTAACATGCTTTATGTAAAGAGTCGATTCACTTAGGCTTTTTTGAAAACCTAAGTCGGAAAGATGATCATTGATTCTACTGTACCAAGCCCTTGGAGCTTGTTTTAATCCATAGAGGGCCTTTTTCAGCAAGTAGACTTTGTCTTCCTGTCCTTCTGCAACAAATCTTTTAGGCTGCTCAACATAGATTTTTTCTTGCAAGAAACCATTCAATAAAGTTGATTTAACATCCAGTTGGTAAATTTTCCAACCCTTTTGTGCTGCAATTGCCAAAAGAAGCATGATTATGTCAAGTCTTGCGACTGGTGCAAATATTTCAGAAAAATCTACACCAAAAATCTGGGCATAACCCTTCACCACAAGCCTAGCTTTGTGTTTGTTCACCGAACCATCTGCATTTAGCTTAGTTCTGTAAACCCATGTAACACCAGTACTTTCTGTCTGGAGGCCTTTCTACCAGCTTTCATGTGTCATTTTTCTCGATCATGGTTAGCTCCTTTGCATTGCGAATATCCATTTCTTGTCTCTTTCAGCTTCTGCATATTCAGCAGGTTCAAATACATCTACATTGCATCTTTGATAGATATCTGAGAGTGATCTGGATCCTCGAATGGGAGGATGATCTACTCGTTCCTCAAAATTGTGCAACTCATTAGCTTCTCTTTCTTGATTTTCTCCATCCTAATCCCATTGATTTTGTTCTACAAAGTCCACATCTCTGCTTACCAAAATTTTTCTAGTTTGTGGCTGGAAAATTTTGAAAGCTTTTGACTGCAGGCTATAGCCAATGAAAATTCCAGGTTCTGCCTTCTTGTCAAGTTTATCCCTTTTCGGCTGAGGTATGTGAGAAAAACATAATCAACCAAAAATCTTGAGATTCTTTAGTAAAGGTTTGTACCCATGCCAAGCTTCAAAAGGTGTTTGACCACTCACTACCTTTGTAGGCAGCCTATTCAATAGAAATACAGCAGTATTGGCTGCCTCTGCCCAAAACTTTTTGGGAAGCTCTTTCTCGTGCAACATACACCTTGACATCTCCATGATGGTCCTATTCTTCCTTTCACTTACTCCATTTTGCTAGGGAGTATATGGAGTAGTAAGTTGATGCTCTATTCCAGCAACTTCACAAAAGTCTTTGAACTGATCCGAAGTGTATTCAGTCCTATTATCTGATCTGAGCACTTGTAGTTTGCAACCGCTTTGATTTTCTACCAAGGCTTTGAATTTCCAAAAAACTACAACAACCTCCGATTTGAATCTTCAGAAGTATATCCAACACATCCTTGTTAGATCATCAATAAAAATTATGTAATACCTACTTCCTTTCAATGATGGAGTTCTTTGGGGGCCTCCAAGATCTGTATGAATCAACTGCAATTTTTGAGTCGCTCTCCAAGTTGATTTTGGGAATGTCAATCTTGTCTGCTTACCAAATTGACATGCCTCACAACTTGGGAGTTCCTCTTCAAGTGGACGTAAACCTTTTGCCAACCCTTTTTTCTGCATATACAAAAGCGCCCTGTGGTGGAAATGACCCAACCATTTATGCCAAGTTTCTGCAACACTGGACTGACTTGGAAAAGCTATTTGTTCTTCCTCTATTGGATTCAAAAAAAAGTTTTTACCTTGCATTTTAATTCTAAATAGTTCCTGACCACTTGGATCAATGATCACACACGACTTATCTTCAAAAAATAACTTGAACCCATTTTCAAGTAGTTGTCCAACACTTAATAAATTCTGATCAAGTTCAGGAACAAACAAAACTTCAGAAATAAGTTTTGTACTTGTATAACTCTCAATAGCCACAATCCCCTTTGCTTTTGCAGGAAGGTATTCTCCAATTCCAATCCTGACTCTTGATGTTTTGTTCTATCAAGCCTTTTGAAAAGCTTTTCATCACTAGTCATGTGGTTTGTACAACCACTATCAATAAGCCAACTGTCAGTTGAAATACTAGATGCAAAACATGATGCAACAAATAGTTGTTCTTCCTCATGTTGATTTGCAACTTGAGCTTCTCCTTGTTGCTGCTGTCTTTTTTTCCTTGCAGATGATCTCAGCATGCCCAAGTTTTTGACATTTTCGGCATCTCATATCCGGCTTTCTCCAGCATTTGAAGTGAGGATGATTCTTCCTTCCACAATATTGACATGGAGGGAATTTTTCTCCTCTGTGGCTACCTGAATTTTGGCTAATTCCATTACCAGCGGAAGCCTGATTATTTTCAGCGTAATTCTTCTTCCCTTTGATTTTCTTGTACTTGTTTCCAGGATGGTTTTGCAACTTGGCCTGAAGTGCACCTTCTACCGACCCTTCCTGTCTCATTAACCTTCTTTGCTCTTGTGCCTGCAATGCATTTAGTAATTCTGCCAAAGTGATCTTTGACAGATCCTTAGTATTTTCTAAGGAAGCAATGGTTGGTTGAAACTTCTCAGGTAATGTAACAAGAAGCTTCTCAATAACTTTGCTATCAGGAAGCTTATTGCCCAACATTATTACCTTGATCACAATGCTAAGAAGCCTATCTGAGTATTCTTTGACAGTTTCAGAATCTTTCATTCTTTGTATCTCAAATTCTCTAATGAGATTCATAACTTT
>JAJONS010021857.1:0-14592 GCA_029582315.1 Solanum tarnii x Solanum tuberosum | reverse complement strand
CAAAACTTCAGAAACTATCAGCTGTTCTCTCATTGGAGTCGTACGAGATGGAAGAGATGATCAAACACCTCAACCTCAGATCAGGTAGACTCAGGGAAACATCTTTTCGCATTTACTACAGATTTCATTCAGAAAAAGAGGTAAACATTCTGAAGCTACTGTTAGGTTGTCACCATCTCCGGAAGCTAGATTTAATCGGACACATCACTCAGCTACCAGAACACCACTCATTTTCACAAAGCCTCACAAAGTTAACCTTGAGAAAGAGTGGACTTGAAGAAGACCCTATGGTCATTCTTCAAAAGCTACCTAAGCTATTCACCTTGTCATTACGTGGAAACGCGTTTATTGGAAAGGAAATGTGTTGTTCTCCACAAGGTTTTCCACTTCTCAAAACTCTTAAACTCCAGGGGCTACTAAATTTAGAAAGCTGGAGAGTGGAGACAGGGGCACTTCCAAATCTAGTTCATCTAGAAATCGACGAATGCAAGAAATTGGAGATGGTTCCTGAAGGATTGATATATCTAACTAAAATACAGGAGGTAATGATTATAAACATGCCAGACAACTTCCAAAAGAGGCTGCAAGAGGTTCAAAGGGAAGAATATTACAAAGTTCAGTTCAGGAAAAATTTCGACACAAAGAAGATTTCAAAGATCAAATTCAAAATGCGAATATCAGGTACTTTGCAGTCCATTTCATTATAAGACTTAAACCGCGTACTCTAAGAAATGAATTATACCTTTATTGTTGAGACTGCGTGCCTGTATCTCGATAATTGATATATACATCACTTATTTTCCATGTTCAGGACCGATGTTTGGCGGATTATTGCAGACCATTTCTCCATCAACAGTACCAAAGGAATGGAAGATGTTATAAGGATTCACGGGGAAGATATTATCGATAAGGTTAGTAAACAAGACACTCATAAACTTGTCAATTATTCATAACAAAGCACTAAAACTTCATTTACCTTCATCCTAAAAATATCGTGGTTAGTGGTTACCCATCCATACCGGATACAATCTTCTGTGCAAAACATGCTTAGCTAGTTAGCTGTCATTATGAAAAGAACAGGAATTAGCTACACATTTTTTGCTAATACGTCTCTAAACAGAAATACTGCTCCTAGAATAACTACATCTTAATCTTAAGATAGTATCATGCATAACACATTCGAAGTCATTTTTCATCAAGAAGAGTCATTTCGACTAACACATGCTTCATGGAACTGATGAATTCTACCGCGAAAACAACAAGACTGCTTACATTAGTTGTAACTGAAATCTGGATTTCTGTTAAAAGCGACATGATCAGATAGAAAACTATTTGGACTCACAACAACAACAACGACATACCTAGTGTAGTCCCGCACAATGTCTGGTTTTGGGAGGGTAGAGTGTACGCAGAGGCGTCTCTAAGGGGGGTCACCGGGTTCACGTGAACCCATGGTCCCCTCCCGAGATCATATTTAGTAGTGTTATATTTTAAAAAAATATTGAAATATAGATGTGTGAATCCACACTTGGAGTATCACATAATGCGATTATGACTGGGTGCACCTCTCTCCGCGAGGTTAGAAATTTGAATTTTATTTTATCTTATTTTATTTTTCTTTCTAAAATTAGATAAACTTCTCTAAGTGGTAATTGGTAGCATTTGTTACATTTTAATTAACTCAACACACACACACACACACACATATATATATATATTAGAATTCATTTTAGACCTATAATTTTAAAATTTTAACGATTTTCAATAGGAAAAATCTAAACGTCGAACCGATCTAATATATATCATAGATCAACCTTCTTATAGTAGTGCACCCATCATCTCAAAATCCTAGATACGCCTCTGAGTGTACGGAGACCTTACTCCTACCTTAGAGGTAGGGGTTTGTTTCCAATAGAAGCTCGACTCAGGGAAAAACAGTCCAAAGCAAACCAGAAAAAGAAGTAACAAAAGTATAAGAATCAACAGATAATAACAAAACTACAAAACAACAATAATACGATAACATAAATCTAAGGACAAGAAACTACATGGGAAATAGTATGACTACTAATATGAATAGTATTTTTACTAATATGAACATACAACAAGAGAACACACTGCTACCTACTAACCTACTATCCTATTTCTTTATTCAGGTCATGCATGTATTTCAAGCAAGACTTAAAAAAAGATGGCAAGTTGACAGTATCCTTATTCAAAATTCGAGGGGAAGTTGAAGGCCTTGCTTCTCATGTTAGCGAGGTTGTACAGTTTTAGTGAAAATCTTGGCTCCACCACTATGTACAGACAAAAGACTCTACTTTATGTATGTTAGACTATTGAGGTATTGAGTCTTGTATCATGTTTGATAGTAACAAAAAATAGTGTACAATGGTTAAAGATCTCTTTTTGTAAATTATGATTTTTCTTTAAAACTCTCTTGTTGCTACTTTTATTAGAGTAATATAATTGTCATTAGTTTACTCCTTCTACTTCTTTTTTTTTTGTATGATTAGTGTTTGAATGTGTACAAAATTTAAGAAATGAACAAATAACTTTGAAACATCATTAGTTTACTCTCTCTGGTTTTTTTTTGGTATGATAGTGTTTTAATGTGTACAAAAAATTAACAAATAATCAATAACTTTCAAACATAAACTAAATATGTTTAACATACAAAAAGTAACCTTATTATCCTACTGGTTTTTCAGCATTTCATCTTAATTAGTATAAGAGCATGTGACTAATTATCGAATTTGAGCAGAGGCGAATTCAGAATTTGAAAGTACTTCCGAGAGTTATGACTTTCAGCATATATATATATATATAATTTTATTAATAAAAATAATCATATAAATATTTTTTTTCTCAACAAAATTTGGACAAACCCTGATCTCTTACCAGCTCTTAGGCAGCAAATAAATCCAAATATTCTTACATCATGGAGCTAAGTAAACGTTACAACTTCTTGAGAAGAAAAAAAATTATTCAAAAAAAAAAGTCAGCAAAGCAATGACACGTATAAAACTACGTGTCAAAAATTATGAAACAAATGTCACTTGCTAGGTGTAAAATATTCATGCATGTAAATGCCACTTGTACTATATATTATATTTCAATAAATGCTCTAACACATGCATTGTGACACGAACATCTTGAGCTACTTCTCTTTTTTACTTCTCTTCACATTTTTTAGTCTAAAGTTTATTTTTGTCACACATTTGGTATTTTCTCTAGAGTATTTTTAAGTATAAAGAGGGGGGAATTTGTGAATTTGTAGAGAGAAAATGGCGGTTGCTGGGGTTGATCGGAATGTGGCGTTGTCGCCGGAGGCGCCGCTGGCTCCGGTGACGGTTGAACGGAAAGTTAGGACTGATTTGGAAACTTCTATTCCAAAGCCTTGTAAGTTTATTTTTCGAAAATTTTAGTTCAGTTGGTTGGTTACCTGAATTTTCAATGTTTTGTTAGATTTTTTTATGTAAGATAATTTCCATGCCATATAGGATTTGCAATTAAAAATTTACTCCACTAGATATAGAAAGTTATTTCTTTTTAAGTAGATAAAAGAAATTGATGTAAATAGATGAATTGAAAGAGCATGATGATTGTGATCATGTATTGGATTTCTACAATATGCTTTCTTTTAATCAGAGATCTCGAGTTTGGGTTTGAGTTTCTAGTAACGGAAAAAATCCTGATGCTTGTCATGCCCAACACTACTAAAAATCGCTATTTTTTCACTGAAGAATATTCCGGGGTTGTTCTCAGAGATATTTGTGGAAAAAATAAAAAAATAGTAAAGGTTTTTATATGGAAAATTATTCCTCATTAATTATTTCTATGAGAATCTATTTTTCAACATGGATTTTTCAAGTGAGCTAGTTTGGTGGGATATGAACTGGTTTGGCGGGAAATGAGTTGGAAAATTATGATCTATAGCACAAATTTTCCACTGATTTTGAGGCGGTGGAGAAGTCAAAGTCAAGGCGAACGTCATTCTGTTATATAGCTATAACACTTAATATTTATTATTAATATATTAAACATCTTATTAATAGTACAACCACTTTTGTACTACTAAACAAAGGGAACCGAAAATAGTACTCCCTCTGTCCCAATTTATATGACTCACTTTCCTTTTTGGTCAGTCCCAAAAAGAATGACACATTTTCTTATTTGGTAAATATTTAATGACATTATCCCTATTTTACCCTTCTTGAATTGGACTATTTTGGATTTATATTAATGACTGATGTGACATTAACTTATGAGAGAGAGAAAAGTCATAAACTTTTCTATTCAAAGTCAGATATAGTATTTTTTTTTATTTAACAAATTAGACTTATTAATAAGGGTATTTTCGGAACATTGTAGAGTCTTTCCATTTTTCTTAAAGTTTGTGCCAAATCAAAGTACATCATATAAAATGGGACGGAGGGAGTAGCTTATTTTAGTTTACATTCAAACTCGGTGTGAGAATTTGTTTTTCACCATGCATTTTTCGAGTAAGTTGAGTGAGTTGGTTTGGTGAGAAATGAGTTGAAAATCACGATCTCTAGAACAAATTTGAGTCTGGAGCCACAAGGGCAACTTTTTTCTTTAAAAAAACTAAAACGGCACATCAAAAAAAAAATTAACTAAAAGGGCAAAATCGCTCCGTCAGGAGCGATTTTCTTCTGACAAAACAAAAATAAAAATCGCTGCCTTTCTAAAAAAAAAAACTTTTTTTCTTCAAAATAACAGCGATTTTGGTTAAGAATTTAAAAAAAAAGTTTTTTTTAAATTTAATATTCTTTTATTATTATTTGTGATATATAATGCAATTTTCCTCATGCTTCAACAATTTTATTGAGTATACTGTCGTCTTGTTTATCATTTTTATATTATTAATAATTAACAATAGGCATGAAAATAATAGCACTAGGCATGAAAAACGCTGCCCCTGCAGCGATGTCTAAGGAAAAAAAAAATCTGATTTAAAATTGCTGCCAGATTTTTCTTCGAGGGAAATCGCTTCGTCAGGAGCGATTTTGCCCTTTTGGTTTTAAAAAAATTTGATGTGCCGTTTTGGAATTTTTGACAATTTTTTTTTGCCCTTTTGACTTCGGACTCGAACAAATTTCTATTGATTCGTGGTGGAATTTTTTTCTAGAATTTGTATTCCAACATGCATTTTTCAAGTGAGTTGGAAAATCACGATCTATAGCACAAATTTTTCCCTGATTCGCAATAGAATTTTTTTTTGTTTCTAGTGGTGCAAATCCGGATTTAGTTGGGTCCGGATGCCGGTGTCCATACCAGACACCAGTTTTTGGGAAACCAAAAAGAATAGTCCAGACCCGAGCCATTGTACTTGTATACCAAAATTTAGCCTCATCAGAATGGAGCTTCTGATTAGCATAACTATTAATTGAAGGGATCAATTAATCGAGGTTCGCTTGGATCGTTATATGTATCTCTCATCTTATTTAAAAAATGCTGAGCCTTAACAGGGACATGTTACATTTTAGTTGATTTTTTTTCCTTCAATTTTTGCTAGTTTTGCACGAGTATTGTTCCAATATGATGTTTAAATATACGTGTTATGTCTATTCAGATTTGGCAAGGGGATTGGTGGCTCCTGATATGGAGCACCCCCATGGAACTCCTGGACATAGGCACCACGGCATGAGCGTTCTTCAACAGCACGTTGCGTTCTTCGATCAGGATGAGAATGGCATTATCTACCCTTGGGAAACTTACTCCGGTAATCATTCCATTTCCGCTACTCGTACTATAGGCAGTTCTATATTAATGTAGATAGGTAAATAATGAGATTAAAATTGGGGGAAAAAAATGTAGCGTTACATTCTAATGTTGGGTGATTACTTTCGACACAGACTAAATATATATATATTTTAAAACTATTCAAATCTTAACAAATATGAGATTGTGAACCCATAATTTAACATTACAACTAGTTCAATACTAAGAATCTTAAAAGTTGAATCCATTAAATTTAAATTTTGAACTGTTTTAATTATTTAAGGATATGATTTATTGACCATTTTCGGAGGGAAAATGTGTCATCGGTAGCATTTAGACTTGACATTTTATTACGTGAAATTCGAGAAGTACTAGATGCGATCAAATATACAACATGATGTATATAGTTCTTGTATATTTGAACTAAAAACTTTGTGCGATCCTTTTTCCCCTCACTTTAAACAGGGCTACGTCAAATTGGCTTCAATATGATAGCATCTCTCATTATTGCCATTGTCATCAATGTTGGTTTGAGTTATCCTTCTTTGCCGGTAAGTTCCTGCTTCGAGTTATCGTACTTCAGTAATTTTCAAGTAAGTTGATCTCTTCTTAGAAGATCATTAAATCAAAAGAACATTGCTAGTAGGATTTTGGTCCATTTTGTTCCTCAAAATGGATTAGTATATTTGGTTAATAGGTTAATGAGCCGAGTTTCTATCCGAAACAATCTCTCTACCTAGGTAGATGTAAGAGTGTACGTCCTACCCTCTCTCGATCCCACGTATACAGATGTAGTTGTGTGTATATGTTCTTCTTTCGTTGATATTCGATGTGATACAGGGGTGGATACCTTCTCCTTTCCTCCCAATATATATTTACAATATACATAAGTGCAAACATGGAAGTGATACTCACACCTATGACAGAGAGGGAAGGTTAGTATACTGATTCCCTTATTCCCTTTTAAGTCGGACACGATTCTCGACATCCTCGCCAAGTCAAATGGGCGATTTTACCTTCTCTTATAGGTTCATGCCCGTGCATTTCGAGAACACTTTTAGCAAGTACGCTCGCACTCTGCCTGATAAGCTTACTCTTGGAGAACTCTGGGAAATGACCGAAGGCAACAGGGAGGCGTTCGACTTATTTGGCTGGTACCTAATTTAATTATCTATCTATCAATCCAAACCCGAACTTCCCCTAAGTAATTTCTCTTAAGGCTTTCGACTTTTGTAGGGTGGCGAGCAAAATGGAGTGGGGAATTCTGTATGTTCTCGCTAGAGATCAAGACGGTTTTCTATCGAAAGAAGCTATAAGGCGTTGTTTCGATGGAAGTTTGTTCGAGTATTGCGCCAAGATACAAATGGAAAGTGAAGGATGGTTGAAGGAAGAATAGTTGGCAAGACTATTATAAAGCAACATTGTAATAAATAAGGCAATAATAGCCTTGAATTGAACTTGTATTTTGCGCATGTTAATTGCTGATAGTATCACCCGAATTGGCGTTAAGAGTGCTACTAGTCGAATGTTCGTGTAACTGGTGTTCGATAGAGTGCTACTAGTTGAAAGTTCGTGTATTTTTACCAGGTCTTTCGTAAGTCTTTGTACCAGAATCGAATCTCTGTAGTATCTGATCTTTGTAAAGCTTTTGAGTTTTGGTACGAATTAACAAAATTTATGTCCTGAATTTCGATTTACATGTCTCGAAAATTTAGTCTATCGAGCTATTAAGATTTTTCTATATCATATGTTTCATCATAATGCAACTAATTTTTCTAATGTTTTCGCCATTTTTTAGCGAAATCTATAAGACATTCGTCCCCAATTTGGGGGGGTTTTGATGGAAGATATTTCGTTGTCGATTTGGGGTTCTGATAGAAGATATTGTTAAGGTTATATACCAACCAAGTAAATATGCGATTCTGCTCTAACAGAAGCGCATCTGGCTCTGATGAAAGATATTGTCGAGGTTATACATCAGTACACACGTGATTCTACTCTGACAGAAGTGCGCGCAATTTAGCTCTGGTAAAAATTTGTTGTAGTCAAGAACACATATGTTTGTAAAATGAAGTGTATATATATATAATTAACATCTACAAACACAACTTTGTTTGTTCAAGCTGGCAACTCATCAAACCTATAATTCAAAAAAATTCAAGAGATTTGACAAAGTATCAACTTTTGTCAATACACATTTACAAAAATTTACATGTTCTCTTCTTCACTGTGAAGTTCCATTGAATAATTATTATTGACAATTTGTGTTAATTATATAGTATAGATTTACAAAATTTACATGCCCTCACTTGTGAAGAAGTTTCATTGAGTTAATTATTATACTAAACTTTATATGTCGAAATGTTAATTATTCCCTTTTATATAAATGGGACATTTTGGCTCTGCTACTTGAAAAAACTAAGCATAGTGTAAAAATCTGCCTGATGAAATCCAAGATTGGTGGACGACGACGACTGAAATTATTTACACCAAAGGTATCTTATATGACTTCACCAGTTCTTCTTCTCGTGTAGATCGAACTTCAAAACACCAAAAAAAAGAAAAAACTTATTAGTGAAATGCTATATAGGTATCTCCAGGAAAGAATAGTTATTAGGTTCTTGAAGAGTACTTGTTCATCCGCGGAGTTTAGTGCAACTGTCCATCTGTACAATACAGAGGAGGGCAAATATCGTAAGGACTCGTAGATGAGTGACAATTCGAAGTGAAAATCCGTCCATTATTGTCATGTCCAGATGAAGTATTCATCATGTTAGGATCTTGATGATATGTAAAATTGAGTTTTACATCTTGATGATCATGTGTGATATCTTCATTTGTACCACATGACATTGTCTTAGCACTAGCTTCACCAAATTCATCGTTTTTCGCGAATCTTCCTCTTACCCTTGGTCTACTATCTGCTAAAGTTTTCCTGCATGCATACTAACACAATACGGACAAATATATATATACTGTCAGTGCATAAAACTTTATAAACATATTTTATTCGTTGAGTTAAGGGGTTGGACCTTGATTTTCTTGCTGAAATTCCTTTCGTTTCGTTTCTTCATGTATCTATGAATCTTCTCCCTCCTCTCCTCCGGCGTGCACTTAACAGCTTTATAAGTAGTATCTTCCAAATTTGTTATTTCTGATGCCAAAGGGTTAGTACTAACCAAATGCTGACTCTCGTTGCTTAGTGCCTTCATCAATGAAAATTTTAAATGAATCAATACGATAAATTGTGTTTGAACTAGTTTTTGTCAGATTAAACGTACCTGAAGCTCGTCAGAAGTACAGTTATAGACTCGTGGCAAGGAATCAGGACAGAATAGTCTACTACTATCTCCTTGAAAATCCATTTCTTGTACCGGTGGAAACTCTGTTCCGAAAAACAAGCTACCTCCCGGGGTGGCAGCAGCAGCAGCAGCAAGTATAGCTGAACATTCAGCATTAGGCATGTTGGTGTTTGTGCTTAAAGGTAAGTAATTCGCGAGTGAAGGATCAAGAAGAGGAGATGATGAAGATGTAGGAACGCGCATGTAAGAAGGTATGGAGGACAAAGAATCGTCTTCGTAGTAATGTCCTAATGGTGGCCCCATAAGTGGAACGATAGGGGGTTGATGATGATGATGATGGTCATGATGATACTGTTGATGAAGGGATCCATCCGAAACATGATCTGTCATTTTCATACGTTGATCGTTGAGAGAATTGATATCGAATATATCTTGATGTTGAGTATGAAGTAAATGATGTGGGATTGAGAAATTTCCATCTTGTGTGAATTGTATAGAAGCGGATATATCATTCTCGATTTGATCTTCTTGAGTATCAAACATGATCGAGAGATCGTTGTTGTTCATGTTGTTGTTATCGTCGTTGTTGATTCTTGAAGGGCTAATAACATTAGAGGTAACTGTTGTAATATTTTTTTCTTCTTTTTTTCCTATAGTGTTACTAAACTTGTTCATATCAAGATTGTTTGAATATGAACTTTGTTCTTCATAGCTACAACAATTTGAGCTAGAAGCAACTTCTGAATTTTGTACATTTGGGAAAAATTCAGATTCACAAAAATTCAGAATTTGATCACTAAGAGGGCTTGACATCTCTTCCTGCAAAAAAAAATAAAAAAAAATCAAGTCTTTGTCTAAAGTGCATGAATGTTATGTTATTTCTGATATAACAGAACACCAGAGATGCCTAATACGTCCCCCTTCTAAAAAGTCTATCTAAAATACATGTATTTGTGCTTCATGTGACATGTGGGATCCAAAAATGAAAAACAAGAATTGAAAAGGAAAAAAAAGCAGAGAATATGGAAGTTTTCATAGCATTTTGATACTCCAAATTTAGACAAGCAATGAGAACTGTAGTATAGCACTAATATATATTATCCCATTATGATATATATGCATGTGAAGTGCTCTATCTACAATAAAGTTCAAGAATCATTTTAACACTCTTGGAAAAACATAATCAATACACTTTGAAAAAGCTAAATATTCCATTATTTGTAATTCCAAAATGAAAAGGATGATCTACATATACTAGTTTTTAATCAATTAAAAAAGAAGAGTCTCAAGAATAACATAAGAATTCAATAATATAATTCATGATCTCAAATTAAAACACCATTAGAGCTAATTAAAACAAGATATGTACAATGGAAAGTTGATGTTCTTGAATATTAACCATGTTCTTCAACATGTTCTCGAGGAAAATAAATCGAATTTTTTCTTTAAATCTTTTGAATTTCCATCTTGAATTTATGATTTCCAAATTTTTTTCATCTTACCTTAACAAAATGCAAGTTTTGAACCAATGGAAGAGAGAATTCCATGCAAGAAAATAGGGGAGAGAGAAAAACAAGAAGAGATTTTGATTTGAAGAACAAGAAGGTATATAATATGAAGAATTTTTTTTTATGGGGGTGGGGGTGGGGGGTTAGAGGGGTTGGGGGTATGGGAAAATATAGAAATAGAAGTTAGTTATATATATATAGGTACATGTTTGACCGTACAATTGAGTTACATACACCTAGGTTGTCGGTGGGCCAGACAAATTATGGTTTTTTGACACGTGGAGGCATGTAATAATTTTATGAGTTTTTTGGTCAAGTTAATTTGTACTTAATTTGCACAAATTAAGTTGGCCTAGGATCATTTGACTTAGTGTTATAAGATTAATCAAATGTTTCAGGTTCGAATCTTAAGAGTGGAGGTGTTTTTGATAGTGATTGTCGATGGCTTACTCCTTTAGTGAAGTTTAAAATATTTAGATTAATAAATTTCGATAGGTTGTTATTAAAAAGAAAAAGAAAATATTGCATATTTCATGTTTTTACTATGAAAGTTGAAGCATTGCATGAATAATTAAACAAAGTTTATTTTAGTACCCGACTATTTGTTTAATTTGGAGCTTCATATAATTCAAATTCACATTACGTAAGTCGTATTAAAAGAAGAAAAAAGATCTTTTAATTTCAATTGCAAAGGCTTGAACAAATAATTTCTCATTAAAGAATATGAAGAAATTTTATTCATTTCACATTTCATCGCAAGTCACAATCCTTGGTAATGACTATTAAATAAAGTTAATTATGCTTATTTTGATAATTAAAACCATTGTTCTATATGTACGAATTCTATTAATCTCAAAAAATGATACATGAGAAATTGAGAATTTATTGATGTTCCAATACCAATTATCAAATAGTTTAGTTGTTTTTACTCTTGTATGTATATTTCCAAAGACAAAAAGATTATGCGAGTAGATTCAAGAATAGAGATTGAGGGTGTGTTTAATAAATTTTTGTTCGTGAAAATAAGTTTTTTAAAAATGAGAAAAATAATTTTTTTAGTATGAAAAACAAGTTTTACAAATGACATTTCACATTGATTATATATATACTCGAGCCTTACCTTCTAAGTTCCAATGCACCTCATCTTCATCACCACTCTAATAGTCCCCGCCTCTGCTGCCTCCATCTCTTATAAATAAATCTCGATTATATAAATAATTTTAGAATAATATGTTTTGTTTATGTACCAAAGATTAAAAAGTAAGTAAAATAAACCTACTAATTTTCTTGAAAATTAATATTTTCCTTTGTACCAAATACACCTTGAGTTTGAGAGAAATTTGAATGGATGGAATCTCTACCACGATAGGAATTTACTATACTCAGTGTGATATGATTTTTCTTTTAGTCTAATTAAAAAGAATATTTTTTTGTATTTTTTTGATAATTTAGTTTTTAAAATGTGTTAATAGACAAGATGATATAATTAATCACATATGTCCAAGCTATATTTTGTTTTATTTTTTGCACACCTCCCTATGAGCTTTTTGGGGTGACTCAAGGATAAGACTAGGAAAGCATCCGCCCCCAAAATTTTGAAGTCCCAGAAAATTTTGGTTATGAATTTTCTAATTTTAATTTCACTTGAGACAACAATATTAAACATTATAACAACAAATACAAAATTTACATAAAAAAGAAGAAGAAAGAAAGCAAAACTATCTATTGTTTTATTATAAATATTTTAGAATTTTGAATTAAACAACTCAAATCTTCATATTAATAAGTAAAGTTTTTACAACAATATTCAAGGTAATGTATTACAAACAAATGGATAACCTCTTATTACCTAGAATTAATTCTTATTTTTATATAAAATAATATTATTATATGAAGCTAAACGTTTTTAAAGAATATTACATTGAAAACAAGTAGAATGTAAGAACAAAAATGATAACCCTAAAGTAGAGATATTTTTGTGCATGTATGTTTATATTTAAAGCCTATTTTTTTATTTAGTTTTAAGCCACTAATTTTATTGAGACACTCTTCCAAGCTTTTATCTTTTTTGTTTGCTTTTATCCATCATTGAAGTATGTGACTAAATTCATCTAAAAGTTACTTTTAAATTTAAAAAAATGACTTCGAAGTGAAATTCTTTTTTATAATGAATGGCGCTGAGACGTAAAGTTAAGACATCTGTCTATCTGCTATTATACTATTTCAAGAAATGCATATTTGATTTAATTCAATCAACAATTACTACTATGAAATCGTAAAATTCATGTTTAATCTTATTTGAATATCAACTATTGATATGTTATCAAAAAATATTATAGATACTTTCAATTTAGTGACGAAGTTTATAACTAATCTCAATTCTTCTGTAGTGAACTAGCAAGCTTAAAAGTTGAGAATAGGACAAGACTATAAAAAGATACAATAAGTTCCTCTCTTTTAAAAAAAAGTTAATATGAAATAGCAACTCATTTCTTAAAGCTAAAAAATAAACACTTAAAAGCGTACACTATAATATGAAAGTGTGAATTTCTGATATACTACTGTATTTTGAAGTATTTTTCTGTCAAAGTCATTTCCTATCTTCTCTTCTCTAGTACTAAGCAAAGTATTCAAATCTTTGTACAGAGTTTAGAGCAACTTTTATAAGAAAACTCATTATTCCACAAATATATTGATTGTATGTGTGATGGGAAAAAAACTACTATTTTCCACTTTGTAAAAGAGAGCTTTTGGAATAGCATTTGTGAAAATGACCTCTTGGTGGTTAGATTCCTAAAATTAGTCTGGTTTGTCCATTAACTTATCCTTCTCTTAAAAAAAATATAATTTTATAATTAGTTTTGATTAGTCTTTTAATTTGTCCTCTTCATAAAAGAAGATTTACAATGAATCTGATTGGCCCATTAACTTCTCCTTTTCCTAAAATCAATAAAGACATTCATCCGCTTCATAAGAGTTTCCGACCATCAATAATATAATCGATTTTATAGTTCTAATTAATTGTCTTGATCGTTATGCTTCGAATACTTTACATAAATTAGTACAAAGGGAGTTATTACATTCTATCTAAATTAGTTGTGTGTCAAATATAACTATACAAGAATTAAGTTGAAGTGACAAATTAACATTAGGAATTAAATATCAGTGTCATTTTCTCATCGAATGTTAGTATTAGTAAGTAAAATTATTTGGCATTTACTTTCACTTCATCACAATTTTTTCTTAAACACATCAATTTCAGTATATTAGGAGTAATATATTTATGTCTAAGCATAAAACCTTATCCTAAGAGTAGCATAAGTTTCTTATTCGTTGAATTATTTGGCCTCTTTACTTAATTGGTATCAAACAATTATCACAATCTTATAAATTGACATATTTTTTCATTTTTATTATCCACCCGGTGTTTGGTACCCCTATTAAAGCTCAGTTATTTTGAATTTGTGTTGCATAGGGCCTCATTCATGGAAAGTGCTTCCTACCAAGATTTTTTTTTATACCTAAGACTCGAACCCGAAACCTATGATTAAGAGAGACATATTTGTACTTTATGATTAACTAGCTAGCTTGAAGAGTGACACAAAGTGATTAAGAAATTCTAATGAAAGAATTCGAATAAAATACTAGAATTAATACACATGTGACCTAAAATAATTTTGAGTCATTTTTACTACTATTACACTAGAAACCTTGTAAATCTTTTCTCTCTCACACATACATATATATATATATATATATATATATATACCTGATCAGTAAATGGTTTGATATGTTTGTGATTTTATTATAAAACATGAATGAAACTCCAGGTTACGGTGGGATGATTTTGAAATCTCTTCGTCATCATTATAAATTAAAGAGGTACATATTGATAAGAAGTATTTACTTCTTAATGAATCTACCTCACGTGATTCGAATTAGTCAATTAGCAGTACATATTTTTTAATGTTGTTGCCTAAAGAAAAATGAAAAAATGTGTCTTGGTAATTAATTATTCCCTTAATAAGCTTACCTGA
>JAJONS010021856.1:0-17324 GCA_029582315.1 Solanum tarnii x Solanum tuberosum | reverse complement strand
GTTTTCATACTTCTATAATTGAATTCGAAGGAAAAGCTACTCCTTGTGGGATCGACCCAAACTAATTTAGTTGGGTTATATACTGACTATCGATCGTTGATGCTTAGAACTGGATGAAGTGTCTTTGAAACATTAATGAGTTAGTAAGTTCGGCTTCCCAAATCAAGTTATCTCATGAGATGGAAACCTTTTACCTCAGTTAGTTTGGGTTTCTAGTAGAAATCTCCTTATCCCATAACTACGTGCCCACATAGGTCTTTTAGCTAGTGGATCCACCTCAATGCTAAGCGTGTTAGTTCTACCTTAGGCAAGTAGGATACCTCTTTTCGGTGTGGGGCATGACACCGGATTCCATGTAGCTCACATGGTCTTTATCGGTTATATTTCCCCACATGACAAGAACATGATACATGACATGACAATAACAAGAATATAAACTATGAACAAGAACATGAGTTATGTATTATGATTACTTAAGCGGTTTTACTTAGTGTGACTGGGGGTATGGGACTTCACTTATGCATTGCACAAGTAAGCTTTGAGAGTGATTGTGGTATGTGCTTGATGACATGATGCTTTTTGAGTTAATGCATGTTTTACATGAATATGAACCATGAACATGAATCATGAATATGAGCTATACCTATGGCTTCTTAATGAGCTTTTCTTAGTATGAGTGGGGGTATGGGACTTCACTTGTACATTGCACAAGTAGACTTATAAAGGGGTTATGGTTTGGTTTTCTTATGACATGAATATGTATGAATCTATGTATGCATGATATGAATTGATGTTAAGAGTGACTTTCCTTATTATGAGCTATGAACATGAATGTTTCCTTGTCTATGAATGTTGGCTATGGATAAGGTCAAGGTAAGTTTTGTATGACTATGGTAACCTAGGGTTGCTTATGGTATGGTTTTACTATGTATTTACTCTAAATGTGCATGATGGCTTTTAAACTTGATAAAGGCATGTTTTCAACTAAATGTCCCTGTTATGCAAGTTTTAAGGATTTTTATGCATGGATTCCATACTTAGTACATTATTTGTGCTAATCCATTTTCTCTACATTTTCTTATAATTGTAGGTTCCGATCGTTGAGACGTACTTCTCCTTTCAAGTGAAGCTTGGGTTGACTATTCCCTAAGCTTGGTGAGTCCTCATTATTCGAGGACAAGATGTTATTCTTTTCTAGTTTCCTTTGTACTTTCCTTTATAAAGATTATGATGTAAAGGGCTATGCCCTAAGATTTTATTCGATGGTATTAGATGGTTTCTTTCATAAAAGGTCTAGACTCTTATATTTCTTTTATGATAAGACTTCTATTGCAAACTATTTAAATTCCGCATCATTTCTATGTACTTATGTTCATGATTATGCTAAGGGTTTGTATGAGACCCCTTCGGGGTCAAGTACGCCGTGTTACGTCTAGGTGGTACCCCTGGGTCATGATAGATTGTGACTTTATTAGACTGCCTATAGTCAATGAACATTCTGAGAGAACCATCTTTCTTTTTCACGAACAATACTGGTGCACCCCATGGAGAAATACTAGGTCTGATGAAGCCCTTAACTTGAAGGTCTTTCAACTGCTCTTTCAATTCCCTAAGTTGAGTTGAAGCCATTCTGTAAGGAGTAATAGATAGGCTAGGTATCTGGAAGGAGATCAATTATAAAGTCGATCTCTCTTTCGGGAGGAACTCCGAAAAGATCTTTTGGAAACACTTCTGAAAACTCATTGACTACAGGGAGTGACTCAAGAGTTGGGGTTTTGGATCTTGAATCCTTAACCCGAACTAGATGATAGAGATAACCCTTAGAGATAATATTTCTAGCCTTAAGGTAAGAAATGAATCGACCCATAGACGCTAAGCTACTTCCCTTCCATTATAAGATTAGTTCGTCTAGAAACTGAAAACACACAATCCTAGTTCTACAATCGACTAAGGCATAACAGGAATGTAACAAATCCATGCCCATTATGATATCAAAGTCTACCATTTTCAACTTTACAAGATCTGCTGAGGTGATTTTTGGGGAGATTGTGACAGGGCAATTTCTGTATAACCATCTAGTTATAACTAGGTCACCAACTGGAGTAGAGACTGAGAAGGGTTCTGAGAGAGTTTCTGGACTAACGTTGAATTTGACTGCTACATAATGAGTTACAAAGGAAAGACTAGCCCTTGGATCAAACAAAGCATAAACATCCAAGTTAAAAACTCGTAATGTACCAGTGACTACAACAGGAGAATCTTCTTGATCCTGGCGAGCCTGAAGAGCATACAACCTGTTTTGGCTGTGTGCGCCACGTGTACCAGATGAGTTGCCTTGCTGAGTCTGGCGACTTGCTGGTGCTGCTGAAGTTGTCGACTGAGCTCTCCCATTATTTCCTCCTTGACCTTGTTTAGCAGAACGACAATATCTCAACATGTGACTAGACTGACCATACCCAAAGCATCATTCCCTTCTTGCAAGACACTAGCTCGGATGGTTCTTACCACACTTTGGACATGTTGGGTAGGTTTTGGTGCCTGAAATACTACTTGTAGACTTAGAGCCTGATGCCCTACCTTCCTGATCATTTCGGAACTTGGAGGATGGAACACTAGCTATTGAAGGTGCTGGAGCTGAACACTTCTGCTTAAACTGCGAGCGATTTCCACCACCTGATTTCTGTTGAGAATACTCATAGTTTCCTGTTCTAGCCTTCTTATTCTCTTTAGCATGTTGCCTAAGCTTATCTCCCTCAACCTGTTGAGCATCAGTCATGAGCCTAGAGATGTTCATATTTTCCAGCAACATAGCATTTCTACACTCTGTTTTCACTAAGTCAGATACCCCATACAGAAACTTGTTCATTTGTGCCTTGGAATCGGCAACCATATATATGAGGAGCATACCTGGAGTGTTGGGTGAACATAAGTCCATACTCTTGGACTGTCATACTACCCTGCCTCATACTCATAAACTCTTCTTCTTTTGCCTCTATTAACTTCTTCGAGAAGAACCTATTGAGAAACGCATCACTAAAGCATTCCTAAGTGATAGGAGCTGAATCAGTACCACAGATCTCTTTCCACCTAGTATACCGGATGTGAGCTACATCCTTAAGCTGATAGGATTCTAACTCCACCCTATCATTACTTCTCACCCTGGCTGCACCTTATCCAGCACTAGAATTTGCAAGAACTCGAGCTTGCTGGTTGTTTTAGTTAGTCACACTCTAAGCCAAAAGTAGAATGGCATTCTGAAACTCGGCTTTCGAAACTTCCTCATCTGGGACTGGAGGACCTATGTTAGCATTTCACGTATTCGCCTTCCTTCCATAAGCTCTACGAAGAGGCATGATCTGAGAACGCATAACAAAGGATTAGAACAAGGAATTATATCACACCTTACGCATGATAAGAATATCAAGAAAGTAAAGTTTTCCTAAAACACTTCGTAGCCTCCCTCTCATTAGATGTGGTGCACTTCACCCCATGAAAAGGACACTACTTAGTGCATGTTTTCCGACATCCTAGGACTCTTAAGCCTAATGCCCTGATATCAACTTTGTCATGCCCCAAAGCTACCCCTTGGACGCGGACACAGGACGTAGGATCACGAGTGACCCCAAGCTAACCCTATTGGTATATCATAAGCATACTTAAGGATAAACTGAATCAATGAATATGGTGCGGAAGCTAGTTAATAAATAATCTGAAATAATGGGGAACACCCATACTAAATCTGGATAATTAAAAATTGAGAGTTTACAACAACAAAAAAGTCAAACTCAAATATTGAAACTAAATCTAACTATGTCTATATTAAGCCTCTACTGACTAAAAATGTTGGGACATACCCTAGCTAAGTCTAGCAAAACTGAAACTAAAGACTAAAAGCAAAGGAAAAATGTATGTCGTCCTCGGAGAAGGAGGACTCACCATTGATATTGTTCAGCTGAAGATCGAGAACCGATTTATACGTGATCTGGAAGCTGAGGACCTAAACCTACATCACGAGAAGATGTAGCGCAGAGTATGCATCCGTACTTGAGAGGTACTGAGCGTGCATGATAGAATAAAGCTGAACAATAAACATAAGTGAACTAGAGAATATGACTGAGCAATGACATGAGATAATCATGATATTAAACTGAGAATACTAAACATGAAATAAAAGAATGCAATGATGGGTTTATAACATGGTGAAACTGAAATCTGAACTAAAACTGATAACTTGGTCAATGCACTAGAATCTAACTGTAAGGGAGCTACTAATAACAGACATAAAACCACATGGGCTAACTGTGGAGTTCGATGTATAAGCCCCATCGAGAGGACCCAATATACCCTGTCAAAGGTATAAAGGCATGACTGGCGTGATCACTAAAATGTAATGCCCACATAGGGGACTTATAAACCTATAGGGGCACGTAGTTCTAGGACAATTCAGATACGTTGAACCCTAGTCAACTTGGCATTAAGCTACTCCCAATTAAAATGTATATAAGAATTTTTATGACTGAAATGTAAAGTACTAGATAGCTCAATTACTCACATGCAAACTCTCATAATCCAATAATTATAACTGATAATGTGACATTCATAAAGTGAAGCATGTATATCTAAAATAACCTACCTAGCATGTGTAATTTATGAACTAAAACAACTACATGGCCAGGGTTCTGAATTTCATAAAAGAAACTAAGCAATAACATGATATTCTTATTTGGATCATTCTAACACCTAAAACCCAACAATTTCTCGCATTCTAGAAATCTTAGGTCTAGATAATATTAAGCGAATCAAGATTCTAATTGAAATCTAGGGATATAATGGGTGAAAGGAACCCACAAGCGAAATCCCACGTACTTGGTGACGAGATTTGGGGAGAAAACTTTTAATTTCGGGGCAGGAACCGAAGGAAATTTTGATGCGTTCTTGAAATGCTTTAGTCGACTCATTTTCCTCTCTGGTTCTAAGATTGATCGATTATTTTGAGAAAGAATTGACTAGAGTAGGTTCTAATTAAGTTGCTCGGCTAAAACTGACTTGAAAGTTTTTGGGGCCACCGATGGTCCGTACTAGTCAACCATCATTTGGTGACTGGGAGCTGAAACTGGGGGTCTTACCTACGGCCCTAGACTACAGACTATTGTCTTACCTACGACCCGTAGGTCCTAGCGTGGGTCTATCCTTAGCCATTTTTTCTGAGGGTTTTGGGGGAAGGGTCACAAGTGGTGAACCACGGACCACCAAAATGAACCGTGGGTCACCTATGGTCCATGGATGCGGCCCATCGGTGCCACAAGCAACTTCTGAGATATGCATTTTTGTAGTTCTAGCATACGGGGTGTTACAAAGGTCGTCCTGCTAGGAGGAATGTTGACCATAAGGATGAAAGGGTCCCCAATGTGCCAAAAGTGAAACCCCATGGATAGGTCGCTAATGTTGAGTTTCGGGATGCTATCTGTATGTTGAGCCAAGTTGTGGCCAACCAGGCTGGTCAACAAAGAGGGAATCGAAAGGATGTGGCTAATACATCTAGAATCTGTGAGTTCTTTAAGGATAAATCCTCCAGACATCACAAGTTCAATTGTCATTGAGGATCCCAAAAACTTTGTGGAAGAGTTACAGAAACTATTTGAGGTGATGCATGTTGCGGATGTTGAATGTGTGGAACTAGCTGCATACCAATTGAAGGTTGTTTCTAGAGTGTGGTATGACCAATGGAAGAAGAGTAGAGCTGAATGTGCATCGATTGTGAGTTGGGTTGTGTTCGAAGAGGCCTTCTTGGGGCTTTTCTTTCCCTACGAACTGAGAGAGGAAAAGGCAATGGAATTCCTCACTCTTAAGCAGGAATCTATGAGTGTGTGTGTGTACAACCTCAAGTTCACTCAACTGTCCCGTTATGCTCCGGAGATTGTTGATGATAGGAGGAGTAAAATGAGCTTATTTATATCTGGGTTGTCTCGTCTGTCAAACAAAGAGGGTAAGGCGGCGATGTTTATAGGGGACATAGACATAGAAAGGCTGATGATCTATCTACAACAGGTTTGTAACACCCCGAAAACTAGTAGGGTACACTAGAGCTAAATGTGAGGATTAACATCAAGGGAGAAGGGCAAGAGCCAAGGAAAATGGGCAAGGGCCAAGGCAAGGGGCCATGGCTGCCCAAAATTGGCGAAGGCACTACCCACCATGACCACGAGGGTCTTTATGACCCGTGATGTCCACTACGCCCCGTGGTTCCACACGTGGTGGTGAGGCAGTAGTCTCCCTAAAGCTGCCCCAAAAAGGCTCTCCTTCACGAGCCACTTCAAGGCTTATTGTGAAGACCACGGCCCGTGGGAACGCTCGTGGGGTTACCTTCACCGTGTGGGGAAAATTCTAGAGTAGCCTAGCAACTGGTCAAGGGACCACGGGCACCTTTAAGGTATGTGGTGGCCTTTATGGATCTTGAAGGTGGCCGTAGTGCCTGGCACTAGGCTGCCTAAGGAGGGTTATTTTGGGAAATTCCTAATTAAGTGGGTAATAAGTGAGGTCGTTTTGTATAGTCATAGTACACCTATACAAAACTAGAGTGTGGTACGACCGATGGCCATAGTGCTCGTTTCTGTTGCTTAATTTGTGTATATCTGGAGTGTTTCATGTTATTTGTTACGTTTTTTTTTTCGTTAATTGTCTAGTCTCCATTGAGATCAAAAATCTATGAAAAGGAAATTCTATTAGTATGATTCTTCTTGTCTCATATATTGGCAAAGCTCTTGAGTTGCCCGATAACATGGACATATTTACTCATAGCATGATAACGACTGGATTGGACGTCTACTTATCAGTTTTTTCTTTCTCGCTATCTTTACAATTTTTAAAGATGCTATTGATAAATTTTTGAAAGCTGAATGTCACATCCATTTTCCTCTCTTTCCTCAATACTAAGCTCATTTGAATGATCACTTGTCTTAACTCCTTTATAAGTTATTCAATAAGAAATCTTAATTGACATGAATAAACACCACTTTTAAGCATTATCAAATACTTGGATAAGAACATGGGTTTGTGACTCATTAACAGCTTCCATTTTACCTCTAAATGAGGATCCTATTGGCTTATTTATTACATTTAATAGTCTATAGTATTACGAAAATTGGTTGAACATTTAATTATGTGATATCAGCAAGTCCATTTCTTTGAATTGAACATAGTTTCCTCCCTTCAGATGTTTATGAGTTGTGTACCTACTTCAACTTATGGATTAGTTAAGAGTTAATATCTCAAAGAGTCACTCAACTTTGAAAATTTATTTAACAAAGTCATTGAACTTATTTTTATATCAATAAAATCACTCAACTTACATAGTTATATCAATTAAATCATTCAACTACAAAAATTGACAAAAAAAAAATTCAAAATTGAAATAGATCATTTTTATTTTTTAAAAGCACATATATGAATATAACTTAATTGTGCATCATCCAAACTAAACTACTGGAGTTAAGATTACAAGTGAAGTTGCTCATCAATACAAACGTGCATGTTTATTAAGGCAACTTAATTTGGTTAATCTAACAGTATCGTATTATAACTACTAAAGTTAAAATTTTATAGAAATTTATTGCCCGTAATCTTTTTTCAAAATCCCTGTAATAGTGACTTGTAACACAAACATTTTTTGCAGCCAAGTACTTTTGCGTTATCTACAGGGGTTCTTCCAATATGGCCTCCATCCTCTTACGATGATCTATATTTTTTTACCCGTCATAAAGTACCTAAACCCACCACAACAACAACGAAATAGTGTATGCGTCTAGGCATGTCATCACCCTTTTCACCTTGTTTATTGTTGGGTATTTCAGTGATATGGATCGTTGAAATTGGGGGACGGAAGAAGATGAAGAAGTGTTGGGTCTTCTAATTTGGATTGGGTTAATGGGTTGGATTGTTAATGAATTTTGGTCTAATTGCATGTGGATTAATAAAAATCATGTTTTATATTTAATTAATGACAAATTTAAATGAGTGATTTTATTGATACAAAAGCATAAGTTGAGTGATTTTACTGACACAAAACAAAGTTCAATGACTATAATAGATAAATTTTCAAAGTTGAGTGACCTTTTGAGATATTAACTCATTATTTCATGCTTCCTTTTGGTAACACTTTTGGGATAATTATTATGGATTATTTCATTCTCTTCTAACTTCCAACCAAAGTTTCTTATTAATATTAGAAAGGAATAAAAATTAAATGATACTTATTTCCAACTTTTGTAGGCTTATTAAAGGTAAAAAATTTGCTATATTTTTTCAGTTGCATCATTGTGTTTCCCGTTCATATTTATTTTAGTCAATTTTCTATAGTTTTAAACCTTTTTTCACCCCTATTATCAAAGTTATATGATATACTAACTTGCTTTTGAGTATTAGTTTTGATACTTATATATTAATTAATATATTTATGATAAATATATAAATTATAGAATTTTGTTGATTGAATTTCATCATGAACATTAATTTTATCTCAAACAAATGTATACAAATTTGTTGATGAATAAGAATCAATATATAATGATGTAAAATAATAAAAATAGTAGTGCAAATAGATATATACCTATTTATTAAATGAGTATTGACCAATGTATATCAATCTCGATTTATATAAATATATACAAATTTTGTTAAGTAAATATGAGAAAATGAATACAATTCCGATTTAAACAAATGCATATAAATTTGTTGGTTCAGTACATATCAATGTATACCAACATAAAATTAGAAAGATACTAATACAAACAAATGAATACAAATTTATTAATATATACTAACGAATGTATCCATCACAAATGTAAATCAATCTATTAGATGAATATGGATCAATGAATATGAATCCAAATAAATGTACACAAATTTATTAAGTAAATAGATATTGAGTTTCTCATCATAAGTTATAGCAAACAGTTGAAAAAATCATTTGTAGATGGTGGATAGTAGGAACACCCTTTAAAGTAAGCTATAGTCATAATTAAATATCTTTTGCTAATTTTATGGATAGATATACTTTTAAATAACCTTTTGAGAATTCTAAACAGAAATAGTTGCAAGTTAGAAGAGAGAGATCATGATACATATCTTTTACCTTTTTAAATGATAAATAATTTAAAAAGAGAGATAGGTATGAATGGAAATTATCTCTCCTATTTTTGTGCAGAATACAACGTAGTACTATTAAATACTGATTTTTCAGGCTTTTATTTGCTAAATATTTTTGTATCAGTGTTATAAACATATTTGTACTATAGTGAATGTCTATTTTTTAGAGTCCTTTTAGGGAGTAGTTAGGAATCCTACTTGGAGACCAAGTTAGGTTTCCCCTATAAATAAAGGGATTTTCCTTCATTTTAAATCAGATATGTGAATCTCTAAATATAACTTCAAGAGAAATAATAACTTTTCTCTCTTTTTCCCACTTTCTTCTTCTTCTAAATTTATATAGTTTCATAAAAATCAGCCATTTTTTATTGAAGAAATTCAAAAATTTCTTTTTTCGAAAGTTTGAACTTTCAAAAGGTTTGTTTTTCTTGTTCATTCTATAGACAACATATTTTCGATGCTTCCTCATTATATTTTATAGAATCTTTAATTTGTTAGGCCGCACAGATTATCATAATTAAAATATAGCCTTACAATAATAAAGAATTTATATAAAATACAAAACAAAGAGAAATCATAAAGATAACTACAAAAAAGTGACATTATTTCTACATCTTAATCAATAATACAAAATCTTTTGAGCTATTGTCAATGTAACGATCGGGTTCCGTCGTTATAGAAGAGTCAACGGGAAAAAATTTTAGGTCGAAAAACTTTTTCGTAGTAACTTGGAATTTTCCAACCTAGTCCAGATTTGGACGAAATCGGAGTAATTAAGGTCTAGGGAAATTTGGTACAAATTGGGTGATCTAATTATGAATTTGATCACATGAGTAGATAGATAAGTCGTTAAGGAACCTGTACGACTTTATGGAATTAAATTTAGGCGAGTAGAACTCCTGGAATCGATCTTAGCGTGAACGGGTAGTTTCTTAGTGTCGTTGGTGGAAGGTGTGTTGTGAAATGGGGGTCTTAGAATATTAAAATAGCTCACTGGTTTCGTGCAAGCCGCTGGAGTGGGATTTGTGTTGCTAAGGCAGGGCCCTGTAGCGAGGTGGGTGCCGCCATAACGGGACAGACGCGACTTAAAGTTTTAAATAAACCCCAAAAATGTTTTATTCTACATTTTTCAAACTTGAGACCTAAGGAACGAATCCAGGGGTTTTATTAACATTTTTTCACTATTCTTGAGGCTAAAGATAAGATTTTAACTCCCCGAATCAAATTTTCAACCCGTAGAACGTAATCGAATGAGTAATTAATGATGGGGAACAATTTTGATCTGAGAATTATGGTGGGAAAAAGCCTAAATTGGATATTGGGATCATGGGTATGATCTAGGGTTGATAGAATTGTAAGTAATTCGAGTAATTAATGATTGTTTATTAATTTATGTGTTATTATAATTATTTGTAGACCAAGATCAAGCGGAACGAATCCGTAAAGGGAAGAATCAAGTTTCTTAGGGTTTCAAGCTTGTTTTGAGGTAGGTGATGGTTGTGATTTTATGATTGTATGATATATGTACGCTCTTGCTTCATTGTAATACGTGTATGTATGTGAATGATACATTATTGGTCACACATATTGTAAATGAGATAGATGAATGATAAATGTCATAAATCATGACTTAATTATATGATCTTGAGACTGTACTTGTGATTGTGATTGTGGCTTGTTGAATGGATCGGGTGTTGCGTTCCGACACACTAACTTGGTTTGGTTGCCACGTTCCGACATAATTATGGAATCGGTTGCCACATTCCAGCATAATCATTGAATCGGGTACCACATTTTGGTATGCTAACATTTTGGGTTTGGGTTCCATGAGATGACCAATGATTTTGATATAATTGTGTATCTTGAAGAAATGTTGAAATTGTACCTTGTTCGTAAATGTTGATAATATTGTATATGTTCTATATATGCATGTGATTATATTGTTGTAATGGCTTATACATGTTGCACTTAGTGGAATAGTCACATGATCCTACCAATACACTGTGGTTGTGTACTGATACTGCAGTTGCTCTTTCTTTGTTGAGTACAGGGCATCTTCAGGTGCTATTGATAGACCTCGCTTAGAAGATCAGTGATCGCATTCGAATTCAATGGTGAGCTAGTTCTTCCGGGCTGCCATGAGTTCTTTTTCGTCTATTTCCACATTTCGGACTTAGACTTTCTACTTAGTTGTTAGTTCATTAGTTTGGGGTCTTGACCCGTCTTGTTTACACTTTGATTCATTGTTAGATGTTTTGGTATATTGACTTTTAGGTTCTAGGCATTTACTTCCGCAATGTTAATTTGTTATTTGACTTATGCTGGAGTTATGGGAACTCTATTTCTTTCCTTAGTATTTAACTTGCTTCCGTATCTTAAATGCTTTAGTTTTTGGATTAGTTGTTTGGTTTGGATTGTAGTAACGGTTCTCCCATCAGAGGGTTAGTGTGGGTGTCAATCACGTTGGTCTAGGTCGTGACAAAGTTGGTATCAGAGCCTAGGTTCGTTGATCTCTATGCACCAAAATGAGTCTAGTAGAGCCTTGCAAAATGGTAAAAAGGCGTTTGTATTTTTTCTCGAGAGGCTATAAGACTTTAGGAAATCTCTCTGTTTTCTCCTGTCTCCTTCGTGCAATAACCTGATTCCAATTGGTATTTGTCGATTCGAATGGGTATCTAACCACCTTCACTCTTCTTTCCTCATATGGTTAACACTAGATACAACGACGGTAGGCCCGTAGATCCCATCAATGCTCCAGCTGAGGAATCTGCAATGAGAGGTCGCGGTCGAGGCAGGGGTAGAGGAAGAGACAGGGATTAAGGCCGAGAAAGAGTGGCGCCTACTAGAGATGGGGTACCGGTCAAAAATGCTCCCTAAAATGAGGCCCCTCCTGTACATCATGAGGAGATAGAGGAGAATTTTGAGGTTGAAAATGTTGAAGAAGTTGTACAAGAGGAAGAGGTGCAGGCTGAGACTACCGGTGTTCCTCCCATAGACCAAGTGCTAGCTCAACAAACCATGTCGTTCTTGAAAGGGTTGGTTGGTCCTAGGTCCTTCCTACTCGAGCAACTCAAGCTCCTGCCAATCCTCCTATTGCTATCACTACTCCCAAGGTGGGAGGAAATGTAGGTACTGATGCTTTCTTCTGTCCTTTGTTGCATTCTGTTATGATTGGTAATGAGCATGAAAGATTGACTATGTTTCTAAAGCTGAAGCCTCATGTATTTTTAGTTTTTAAGAGTGAGGATGCTTATTGGTTTATCTTAGACTGCTATGACAGGCTTCATAAATTGGGAATTCTCCATCAGCATGGGGTTGAGTTCGTGATTTTTCAACTTCAAGGTGAGGCCAAGAAGTGGTGGAGAGCTTATATGAAATGCAAATCTTCAGTTTCATGCTCTGATTTTGGAGAAGTATATGCCTAGGACTTTGCGGGATAGTACGAAAGATGAGTTTATGGCTTTAGAACAAGGTGGCATGTATGTGGCTGCTTATGAGGCCAAGTTTCATGCATTGTCTAAATATGCTACACCTTTGGTGACTACTGAGGAATAGAGAATTTGTTTATTTATTATGGACCAAATTCTGAGTTGCAGGTATTATCTGTTCACATGACCTCTGCAGGGAGAAGCTTTAACGAGGTGACAAACTTTGTTAAGAAAGTGGAGGAGGTGATGCGAGACGGTCAGGCTAAGGCATTGGCAAAAATGGCCAAGAACTCGGGTAACTTTCAAGGTTCTTACTCCAGATGATCAAGGAGGCCAACACTTATAGCTAGTCCAATTCAATCCGCCTTGCCTACCTCTACAAGTAATTACTCAGGAGCTCAATCTCATAATTTGATTCAGAATGGCCATGGAGTCGCGCCTTCGATGTGCGGCAGACCATATTTTGATTGTACTTGCTACAATTGTGGAGAACCTGGGCATATGAGGAGAGATTGTCCCTATCCATGTGTGTTGGAATCCGCGCAGCAGCTATCTAGAGCACTAGTACCCGCGGGGAATGGTAGTAATGGTAGAGGACGTCCACAAGATGGGCGATGAGGTAGTCAGCGAGGCCGTGGGGGGTAGAGAAAATGGTAATGCAGGTAGAGGTACCGTGCAACCAGGCAGGGAAGTAGCTGGTCAAGATGATAGGGCTCAGTGTTATGCTTTTCTGTGCAATAATGAGGCAGAGGGATTTGACGCATTGATCACAAGTACCATTCTTGTCTGTGAGCGGATGGCTAATGTGTTATTTGATCCATTTTCTACTTATTCATATCTATCCGTGAGATTTGCCTCAGAATTTGCTATGATTTGTGATATACTTGATGCCCTCATCCATGTTTCTACCCCAGTTGGAAAGTCTGTCGTAGTCACCCATGTCTATCGTGCTTGTCCTATTTTGTTTATGGGTTTTCAGACTTGGGCTGATTTGGTGATTTTGGATATGACTGACTTTGACATAATCTTAGGCATGACTTGGTTGTCCCCCTATTATGTTGTGCTTAATTGTAATACTAACTCTGTAACTCTAGAAATTCTAGGAAAAGAAAAGCTAGAGTGGGAAGGGGTGTACAAGCCTAAGCAACCCAAGATCATATCCTCCATTGGGGCTAGAAAACTAGTAGGGTAGGGTTGTTTGGCTTACTTGACTCATATTCGGGATGTTAAGGTTGAGTCTCCATCGATTGAGTTTATTCCTGTGGTGTCAGAATTTATAGAAGTGTTTCCTAATGATTTGCCTAGTATGTCTCCGATATAGATTTCTGCATTGATTTAGAGCCTGACACTCGTCCCATTTCTATTCCTCCATATCGCATGGCTCCAGCAGAATTTAGAAAGCTTAAGGCTCAAATCCAAGAGCTTCTTGATAAAGGATTTATTTTTCCTAGTGCTTCTCCATGGGGTGCTCCAGTTTTATTTGTCAAGAAAAAAGATGGTAGCATGAGAATGTGTATAGATAAACGGCAATTGAATAGGGTTATCATTCGTAACAATTACCCATTGCCTCGAATAGATGATCTTTTTGATAAATTGCAAGGTGCATCAGTTTTATCTAAGATTGATCTAAGGTCTGGTTACCATCAATTGACAATTAGGCCTGAGGATGTGCCCAAGACGGCGTTAGAACTCGCTATAGGCAGTATGAGTTTTTGGTTATGTCTTTTGGGGTTTACCAATGCGCCTGCTTTCATGAGTTTGATTAATGGGGTGTTCAAACCATTCCTTGATTCGTTTGTTATAGTCATTATTGATGATATTTTGGTCAATTCAAAAAGTGACGAAGAGCATCCCGACCTTCTTCGTATTGTTCTAGGTGTTCTTGGGAAACAAAGGTTATATGCTATATTTTCTAAGTGTGAATTTTGGTTGACTTCGATTGCATTTTTGGGGTATGTAGTTACAAAAGAAGGGGTAATGGTAGATCACCAAAAGATTTAGCGGTTAAGAATTGGGTTCGGCCTAGTTCTATGACGGAAGGTAGGAGTTTTGTGGGGGTCGCTAGCTACTATCGTCGATTTGTGAAAAACTTTGCTTCTATTGCCACTCACTTGACTAATTTTACCAAAAAGGAGATACCATTTGAATGGACTGAAAAATGCGAGGAGAGCTTCCAAAAGCTCAAGACTCTTTTGAACACCGTACCTATTCTAGCGTTACCCGTCGAGGGTAAAGATTTTATTGTTTACTGTGATGCTTCACATTCTTGTTTGGGTGTTGTGTTGATGCCGGATAAGAATGTTATAGCTTATGCATCGCATCAATTGAAGGTGCATGAGAGGAATTATCCAACACATAATTTGGAGTTGGCAGCGGTAGTATTTTCTCTTAAGATCTGGCAACATTACCTCTATGGTGTCAACTGTGAGGTATTTAATAATCCTCGTAGCTTGCAACATGTGTTCACTCAAAAAGATCTAAATTTGAGACAACCAAGGTAGATGAAGTTACTTAAAGATTATGATGTCACCATTCAACACCATCCAAGCAAGGTTAATGTAGTGGCAGACGCTTTGAGTCGAAAGGCGGTAAGTATGGGTAGTTTAGCTTACCTGAGTGCAACTCAACGATTTTTGGCTAAAGAAATTTCAGACCTTGGAGTCTAAATTCATGCAGTTGGGCATCTCAGAAAAAGGTGGGATGTTAGCTAGCATTGAAGTGAGGAACACATTCATTAAAGAGATCAAACCAAACAATTTGAGGATAAAAATTTGAATGAACTTAAGAAAAAGACTGTGATTAGTGAGGCACAAGTGACCACTCTTGATGCGTAAATGTCACACCCCTTTTCGCGCACAGCGGTAGAGTTTTTCCAATTTAAGTTACGGTATTGAATAGGGATTGTTTTAATATTTTCAGAGTCGCCACTTGGAATTGAGTTGTGGTGTTCTAAGTCACCTATTTGTGTAATCCCTAATCAAAAGGAAATGACTCTTTAGTTTTGGTCTGTGGATTCGAGATTCGGGTAAGGAATTTTGTTGATCGAGGGGAAGGTATTAGGCATCCCTCGAGTCCCGTGGTTCTAGCACGGTCGCTTTTATTGACTTACACTTAAATTATTATTATTATTATTATTTGGATACATTATTACGGCCATGATTTCCTCTTATTTATTTTTATTGTTGAATTTTATTAATCTCAAATCAGATGCATAACTGCATTCTCAATCTTGACATTTAGAGACATAATTGTCTTTTTTTATCGAGTACCTCACACCTAATAATATCTATTTACACCTCTTGATTTAAATTAATGAAAGTTAATTATTAAAATAATTTGGCCAAGGTGCGCAACCGCATCCTTGAATTTGTCCAAGGTGCGTAACCGCATCCTTGAGTTTCTTAAGCATCTCAAAAAGATGTGGAACCACATTCTTAATTGAGATGAAATTTAATTATTATTGTTACATGAACTAACAAAAACTAAAAAAAATAATTCTAATACATAATGAGTTATTCTTATAATAGTTGTCAAATGTACTACATTTAAATTATTTTTCTTAATTATAGAATGAATAGTTATTGAAACTTATTATTATTATTATTATTATTATGCTCATCTTTAAATGTCTCAAAAAGATGTGGCATCACATTTTTTGTTGAAACCCACTTTACCATGTTTCTTAACTCGTTTGTAGTTCGACACATCTTAAAGCTTGACTAAAAGAAAAATTAACAAAGCTATACGATCTTTAATAAAAAATAAATTTAAAGTTTTACAACAAATATATCCTTTATCATGTTTAATTCATTTTGTTCTTTATTGTTTATATTTATTGAACAAGTGATGATAAAAATAATAAACAAACACACCTATCATGTTAAAGATACCATATACGTATTAAGGAAAATGAATAAAGTTGACAAACAACTTGCATTATAATATGAAGAAAACATTTAGATGTACTATTCGTTATAACACTGAAGCAGGTTTATTCTCACGATATTAATAACCTAGAAGCCTCAACTCTATGCTCAAATACATATGTGTTCGAATACACTAAATATACAACTCATGATAAGATCCTCACATAAATAAATAACTTTAATTCAATAATAACTTCTTCATGCTGGGATTCACAAATAATTTTTTTTAAAAAAATAAGTAGAAAAATAGAACATGAATTTGTGTGATAAAAATAGGAGCAAGAACGATATCACCGGATACTAGACATAAGATCAAAATACAATACTACACAAAATTTATTCTAAATTTAACAATATACACATATTTACCGTATTTCAATATTATAATGGCAAAGCTAAACACACATGAAATTTGAATAAATTCATGACACCGAAATTAAGTACTATATAATCATGAAAAACAAATTATAAAATAAATGTTAAATAGTACCTCTTGCGAAAATCAAACTCACGAAAAGAAAGCGATCCTAATAGGAAACCACGAACTTGAAACCACAAAATAAACCTCCGACTCAACCTTTATTTGTGAGTGAAAAATATAAAGTGGGGGGTGATTTTTCTTTTATTATTTCTTCTTTCATAATTAATATAGGGATAATGCATAAGTACCCCCCCAGCCTATGCCCGAAATCCCAGAGACACACCTAACCTTTACTAAGGTCCTATTACCCCCCCGAAGTTATTTTATATGTAATATTCTACCCCTTTTTGGCCTACGTGGCACTATCTTGTGGGCCCAGTGCACGTTGACAAATTTTTCAAGGAT
>JAJONS010021855.1:0-22106 GCA_029582315.1 Solanum tarnii x Solanum tuberosum | reverse complement strand
CCCCCCCCCCCCCCCCCCCCCCCCCCCCCCCCCCCCCCCCCCCCCCCCCCCCCCCCCCCCCCCCCCCCCCCGTGTAATCTGATTATATATGAGAAAGTGTTAGGTTTAAGGTTTCACATACTAATTTTGATGATAAAAAATTGACTTAATTTAATAAAAGAACATTTACTTGTTGTAAATTTGTTTTTGGTGCAGAATTATTTAACGAAGAAGAATTTGGTGAAGATCTAAACAAATATAGAAAGGAAGATATTATGAGATGGACTTTCAAGAGAAGATACATATGGAAGAAAATAAGTTGCCCAAATCAAGATACAAAGATCATGGAAATAATATTTACTAGGATCCTATGGAAGGAAATATTCTACAAAAGGAAAATATCAAAATCTGTTTCTTAAGGACGATCAAATAATTATGTAGTACCAAGATATGTCTGAAGTCTCAAGTTCACAAAAGATTTCATATTCTTAGTGATAAAACTTAAATTTCAAGAAGATGGTTCAAATCAAGAAAAAAGAAAACTCAAGGGAGTTCAAATTATTGTCATCATCTTTATTAGCTTAACATAAGGAATCAAGAAAGGAATGCCATCAAAATCATTGAAGCGAATATTTTGTGCAATCAATTGAGGAAATAATTCATCAAAGAATGAAGATATTACTTCAAATTGAAGATTCACTATATCAAGACAAATAAAGAAAACAAGTAGATTCCTTGGAGCATGATGAACCATTATTTAAAGAAGAAGTATTGAATTGATTCATCACGCATCCATACATACTTTCGTTTCAACCACTCTCAAGTTTCTTTATTCTACTCTTCATAAGCATTGTAATTCATTGTCTATTTACTGTGTAGTCAAAAGAGAGAAAAGAAAAAAAAAATTGTTTGGTGACATTGTATTAAGGGGTTGTGTCATTGCTTGTTCCTTTGGTGAAGCTGGTGAAAATCAAAGAGTCGCTATTGGTGAGCGAGTCAAAACTATTGAAGATAGGGAAACTAAAGATATGGAACAGGTTGAGCAACATGGTTCAATCAATGTACAACTAGAGTTAGAGTCACACTAGGATTAGACTAATACCTATATTTACTAGGCTGCTACTTCTTGTACTAGGTGAAGTTGACTAGGATTAGATTACTACTAGTGTTAGATTATTTATAATTGTAGTATTATTGTAGTAGTAATAGTTATTATAGTAGAACTCTAAGTATAGTGAGCTTAGGACTCTACAATTCACTCCTTATATAAGGGTATGCACTCAACTTTTTAAATCTTCAATACAATCCTTGATTTCTATTATTCTTACGTGAGAATTCTATATGGTATCAGAGAATTAAAGCTCTTCCACTCTTTAAAGTATTGATAAAAAAAATATACGTTCAAACTGCGATGGCCCCATCTACCAACACTTTGTCCACCTCCTCACTTCCCCACCTCATTATCGTTTGTTCCATTAAACTTAAGTCAACAAACTATAACTACTCATCTATGAAACCTCTAAAACAAAGAGGGATGTCGGGACAAGACCCCAATTATCCTAACAACTGAAGTACTAAAACAATGTAAAATGAGTCCTCCGAAAAGCTAGGACGCTCACCAACTAACTCCGAGTGCTCAACTGGATCAACGAGGCGCTGGATGCTAATCCTGGTTACCTGTATCTGCATCATAAAAAGATGCAGGCCAAATGGCATCAGTACATTGGATGTACGAGCATGCGAGGAGAAAACGAAACATGACATAAGATTGAAAGAAATCTGAAATGAACACTCACCTTACCTTTATTCAACTCATGAATATTCAACTCAAATGCGAAGTAAAACAACAATAAAGGTGTAATTTATACAAAGCATTTAAAGCAGTAGGTGACAACTCAAAGTATTAAAGAAATGCAATAGAAACTCAGTTACATATAATGTAATATAATACTGTGGGAGTGTCTCTAATCGACAACCATCACTATGAGCCTAAGTGATGATACACTATCTCACCCACGCTGCCAGAACTGTTCTATACCTTCCTGTGATGTAGACGCCTCAACTAAGTGGATCCACTAGTCTATGCTAAAAAGCACTAAGGATTCATCTAAAAAGTATGGTACTTTGTACCCATGATGGCTACATGGTTTATGGAGACTTGAGTTATTATGAACTCGTCCCTATATCGGTGCTCAATACTACTCCCAAAATATACTCAGCTCATATGTTTTAAAAACAAAACTCTTTCTTTGGTTTGAGATAATAACTCAAAACTAGCTCAAAAGCTCTCTTGGAAATTGGTGTTTCCTCTCTTGTTCAAATGTGAAAACATTTTAAATCTTAGGAATACTTAATTCCCGTATAATCTTTTGAAGAAATGAACTTTACTCTTACTCTTTACTCAACTCAAAATTCAAGACTTTAAACAAAGTTAAAACATTTGTAAAAAGA
Source organism: Solanum tarnii x Solanum tuberosum (assembly GCA_029582315.1). Lineage (NCBI taxonomy): Eukaryota > Viridiplantae > Streptophyta > Magnoliopsida > Solanales > Solanaceae > Solanum > Solanum tarnii x Solanum tuberosum. The sequence continues at coordinate 19,676 of JAJONS010021855.1, read as the reverse complement.
CTTTTGGAAAACTCTATAAACTTCTCTTGACTTGACTCTTAACTTTCCTTGAATTGAATTATAGATTCAAGGTTCATGATCTCATGTTTATGGATGATTTCATGATGTTTATACATACCTTAGAGTGTAGAAATCGACTAGAAAACATAGTTATGTTGCTAGGGAACTAGTACGGAAAGAAGTGGGAAAAGGTGGAAGAACTGGTGTCCTTGGCACTCTGAGAGGCGCGGGGGGCCAAAGGAAAAAATTCAGAGATTGGGCTGGGGCGCTCTGGTTGGCATGGTGCCCTAGAGCCCAAACTTTAGAGCCCCTGTTGGAGCGCTCTGGCTGGGGCGGATGCCCCAGGCCCCTGCCCATGTGAATTCTGACTTTTCTTGCTCGTTTTTCAACTCTAAACCCCCTATTTCAACTTGGTTCTTCTCCCAAACACTTAGATTCGAGTACATAACTAAAATATGTAAGAATATACTCTGAACAACACCTAAAATTCAAGAATAAAACCCAAGAAACTTCAACAACAAGAACCCACAAGATTTCAAACGAATTTCATCAAGAACTCATAATCTTATCTTTCAAAAGAACACAACTACGCTGAATTGAATCATGATTGGCGCGTGGATGAACTAAACCAACACTATCTGATCTCACATACCTCGTAGGGATTAACCCTTGGCGAAATCCACACGAAATTCTCCAAGAAATCGATGAATCCTTGCTTCTTATCCTCTTTCCTCCTCTTCTTTCAAAACCCTAACTCAAATTTCAAAAGCGTAAACTGACCAATTTCAGTTTGGACCCCTAAGTAATTATCAAAAATGAAATAATTTAATTGGGTATGGAAAATACCAAGATACCCTTCCAAAATCCGGATTGGACTTTCCTTATCCAAACATCCCAACTTCAAATGGACATATCTCACTCATACGAATTCAAAATCGCGCAAACTTGGCGACATTGGAAAGATAATTCCAAGATCATTCCTACGGTATCTGGAAGCACACCTAAATCATCCTGAACTAGGAGATATGGTCATTTGAAGTTGACCAAAAACTCATACTTAACTTAAATTAACCAATTTTCCAGATTTTTCATTCTTTCAAAAAATGACTCTTTCTAATTCTAGCTCTTTCTAGTTCTTTCAATTAGCGAGGTGTTACAATATCTCCCCCTTGGGAACATTCATCCTCGAATGAGATTACTCTTATTAGGCTAAGGGTGTAACATCTAACATTCAACTCAAACACCCAACATGCAAATCTAACACATCAAGTATATAAATTAAATAGTACTAAGAAGAGAATTAGTACCTTGGTCTGGAATTTCTCTGGGCTCAAAAAGATGTGGATATCTCTTCTTCATATCCTCCCCAGCTTCCCAAATGGCTTCCTCAACAAACTGGTTCCTCTAAAGAACTTTGACTAATGCTACCTCTTTTCTTCTCAACTTGCGAACTTGGCGATCTAAAATCTGAACAGGAATCTCCTCATCAGATAAACTATCCTTGATCCCAATATCTTAAGTTGGTGATCAATGAAGGATCGCCCATGCACTTCTTCAATATGGAGATGTGAAATACTGAATAAACCGCTGCTAACTCTTGTGGTAGCTCCAACTCATAAGCTATATTGTCAATCCTCTTGGATATTCTGTAAGGGCCAATATACCGGGGACTAAGCTTCCCCTTCTTACCAAATCTCATAACACCCTTCATGGGTGAAACTTTCAAGTATACCCAATCATCTACTTCAAACTCTAACTCCCTTCTCCTAACATCAGTGTAGGATTTTTGACGACTCTGCGTTGTTTTCAACCTCTCTTGAATTACTTTCACTTTCTCCATAGCTTTATGAACTAAGTCTGGTCCTATCAACCCAGCTTCACCAACTTCAAACCGTCCAATGGGAGATCTGCATCTTCTCCCATAAAGAGCTTCATAAGGAGCCATCTGGATGCTAGAGTGGTAACTATTGTTGTAAGCAAACTCAATAAGAGGTAGGTGATCATCCCAATTCCCTTGAAATTAGTCACACATGTCCTCAACATATCTTCTAAAGTCTGAATAGTGTGCTCTGCTTGACCATTTGTCTGAGGATGAAAAGTAGTACTTAAGTTTACCTTTGAACCCAAACCTTTTTGAAAATATTTCCAGAACTGTATAGTAAATTGGGCACCTCTATCTGAAATAATTGAAACTGGAACTCCATGAAGTATGCCTACCTCTTGGATGTACAACTTGGCATAGTCCTCTGCTGTATGGGTAGTCTTTACCGGCAAAATATGGGCTGATTTGGTCATTCGATCCACAATCACCCAAATAGAATCATGTTGCCTACGAGACCTTGGTAAACCTGTGATGAAATCCATATTGATCATCTCCCACTTCCATTCCAGAAGTTCTATATTCTGGGCCATACCACTCGGCCTTTGATGCTCTACCTTAACTTGTTGGCAATTTGGAAACTTAACAACAAATTCTGCAATGCCCTTTTTCATACTACTCCACCTATAAACTTCTCTCAAGTCACGATACATCTTTGTGGAACCTGGATGAATGGAATATCTAGAGCTATGAGCTTCCCCCATGATCCTTTCTTGGAGTTCATCCACCCTTGGTACACACAACCTACCTTGATACCTCAATACACCATCTCCCCCTTGTTCAAAAGCCAATACTTTTTGCTTATGAACATTTGTCTTCAATTCTAGCAAAATAGGTATTGGTCTTGTTTCTCTTTAACTTCAGACACTAATGATGATTCAGCCCCATTCATCACCACTACCCCTTCTTCTGTGGAATCCATTAGTCGAACTTCTAAGTATGCAAGTCGGTGCACATCTTTTGCTAACTCTTTCTTATCTTTCTTAAAATGGGTGGTACTACCCATAGACAATCTATTTAAGGAATCAGAAACAACATTAGCCTTACCTGGGTGATAAAAAATACTCAGATTAATTTCTTTCTAACTAAACACATACTAAAAACTCTTGTGATCAGTGAACACATCCACATGAACACCATAAAAATAATGATGCCATATTTTCAAAGAAAATACTACGGCAGCCAATTCTAAATCTTGGGTTCGGTAATTCTTCTTGTGAACTTTCAACTGTCTGGAGGCATAAGCTATAACTTTGTCATTCTGCATTAACACACAACCCAAACCAACTCTAGAAGCATCACAATACACAACAAAACCTTGATTACCTTCTGTTAAGGTCAATATTGGGGCAGTAGTCAACCTTATTTTCAACTCCTCAAAGCTTTTCTCACAAGCTTCAGACCATTGAAACTTCACTGCTTTCTGAGTTACCTTGGTCAAATGGGATGAAATAAATGAGAACCCCTCTACGAACCTTCTATAATATCCAGCCAACCCTAAGAAACTCCTAATATCAGTTGTAGATGTAGGTCTAGGCCAACTCTGCACTGCCTGTATATTTTGGGTATCAACTTTAATTCCCTCTCCGGAAATAATGTGGCTTAAGAATGCCACAGACTCAAGACAAAACTCACACTTAGAAAGCTTGGCATACAACTCTCTATCCTTTCAGGTTTGGAGAACTATTCTGAGATGGCTAGCATGATCCTCCTCATTCCTCGAATAGATTAGTATGTCATCAATGAATACGATAACAAACATATCTAAATAAGGCTTGAATACTCTATTCATAAGGTCCATGAATATTGCAGGAACATTGGTCAAACCAAAGGACATAACTAGGAACTTATAATGACCATAACGGGTCTTGAATGTTGTCTTTGGAATATCACATTCCCTTACTTTCAGCTAATGATAGCCTGATCTGAGGTCTATCTTAGAGAAACAGGTAGCACCCTAAAGCTGATCGAAAATATTATTAATTCTCAGAAGAGGATACTTATTATTGATGGTAACTTTGTTCAACTGACGGTAGTCTATACACATTCTAAGGGAACCATCCTTCTTTTCCACAAAAAAGACTGGAGCGCCCCAGGTGAGACACTTGGTCGAATAAAACCCTTATCAAGGAGATCTTTCACTGTTCTTTTAGCCTTTACAACTCTGCTGGTGCCATCCTATATAAAGGAATAGAGATAGGACAAGTATCAGGAAGAATATCTATACCGAAGTCTATCTCTCTCTCAGGAGGGACTCCGGGTAGATCATTTGGAAAGACTTTTGGAAACTCACTCACAACTGGAATTGACTCAATAAGAGGTATCTTAACACTAGAGTCATTAAGTCGGACTAAGTGATAGACACAACCCTTGGAAACTAAATTTCTTGCCTTAAGGTATGAAATGAAATGACCTTAGGCACTACTGAACTACTACTCCATTATATAACTGGCTCATTTGGAAACTGGAACTTGACAATTCGAGTTCTACAATCAATGGAGGTATAACAGGAATGAAACCAGTCCATACCCAGAATGACATTAAAATCAACCATGTCTAACTTAACTAAATCAGCCATGGTGCTCTTGTGTTTGATGGAAATGGTACAATCACCATACACTCGCTCAGCTAGAATAGACTCCCCAACAGGTGTAGAAACACAAAAGGGCTCACAAAGTTTCTCAGGAAGAAAATCAAATTCCGTCGCAATATAAGGAGTCACAAAATATAAACTCACTCCTTGGTCTATCAAAGCGTAAACATTAATAGTAAAGACTTTGATCATACCAGTGACAACATCTGGAGAATTCTCTTGCTCTTAACGACTCGTGATAACATATAGGCAGTTTGCTCCTCCGCCTGCCCCTGAAGTAGCTCCTCTAGATATAGCTCTATTTGGTAGAGCAACTGATGAATATTGGGCTCTATTGCCCTAATTCACATTACCTTGCCGATTTTTGGGCACTCTTTCATGAAATGACCCCCTTGACCACCCTTGAAACAACTTGTGGAGCCATCACGACATTTACTTGGGTGGTTCCTACCACACTTAGCACATACAGGAGCCCAGTTACCTCATTGTGCAACACTACCTTGAGACTGTGCTGGTCTAGCTCTGAAGTTCTGTGAATTCTGACCATTATACTCACCTTTATTTCTGGGTGCAAGTGCACTAGCAGATGATGGAGCAGGTCCCTTTTGCTTTTGCTGAAAGGACGAACGGTTCACATTACTCCTTTGCTGCCCTGTCTTACTCCCTGTCTTAGCTTTCTTGTTTCTAAATTACTCTCTATCCCTCAGCTTCTCTTCCTCAACCTGCTGCACATAAACCATCAACCTTGCTATATCCATGTCACCTATTAGCATCACAGCCTTATCTTTCTTACTCGACAGCCCAGCAACAAACAAACTCATCCTACTTCTCATATCTGTAACCATTTTCGAAGCATATCGGGAAGGTTGGGTAAATTTCAAACCATACTCATGAACACTTAGTGAATCCTGCTTAAGGGTAAGGAATTCCCATACCTTGGCTTCTCTCAGTTCACAGGGAAAGAAACGCCCCAAGAACGCACTCTCGAACACAGCCCAACTTAAAACCGGTCCATCCTCAGCCTTACTCTTGTTCCACTGGTCAAACCAAGTCCTAGCAACATTCTTAAGTTGATATGCAGCTAGTTCCACTCGCTCAGCATCGGCAATGTGCATAGCTTCAAATACCTTTTGCAGTTCCTAAACAAAATTTTCCGGATCCTCACTAGTGCTTGAACCAGTGAAGCTTGGAGGATTCATCCTCAAGAACTTGTGGATCCTCAAAGTGTCAGTCTCTTTCTGTCGAGCCCCTCTTTGTTGCCTAACCTGGTTAGTCACAGCTTGACTTAGCATTTGGATTGCTTCTCGAAATTCAGCATTAGTGACCTCTCCTTGGGGTTGCATTTCTGGTGCATTAGGTACCCCTTGCTCCTCAACGACCCTCCTAGCAGGATGACCTCGGACAACTCTTCGTGGAGGCATGATTAACTAAAAGACATGTGCAAGCAAGAATTAGAAGGAAACTTTACAGAGATTAACCATATCACATGGAATGAGTCTGAAAGAAGTGAGATAGTTTCCTAAGTGTTGCAACCTCCTAATTATAGATGTGGCGTACTTCACACCGATAACTAAGACTCTACAGAAACGACTTCATAGATTTCCTAGGACTCTTGAACAACCGGGCTTTGATACCAAGTTTGTCATGCCCCGAGCATACACCCTAGGCGGGACTGGTACTCGAGAACCATAGTTAATCCCAAGCGAACCCTTGGGCTAGCTTACTTACTCAGCGGAAGACTTAAACATAAGAAATAGGCTCAAAATATAACTCATACAATAACTTAAAGATATATGAAGCTTAGGCAAAATGGCAAATCAAGTCTTAACGTATACAACTGAAAATGAAAAAACTATAACTACTCTTCTATGAAGCCTTTAAAACAAAGAGGGATGTCAAACAAGACCCCCGATCATCCTAACAACTGAAGTACTAAAACAATGTAAAATGAGTCCTCCGGAAAGCAAGGAGGCTCACCAACTGACTCTGAGTGCTAAACTGGATCAACGAGGCACTAGACGTTGATCCTGGTTACCTGTATCTGCATCATAAAAAGATGCAACCCAAATGACATCAGTACATTGAATGTAAGAGCATGCGAGAGGAAAACTAAACATGACATAAGCTTGAAAGGAATCTGAAAAGAACACTCACTTTAGCTTTACTCAACTCATGAATACTCAACTCAAATGTCAAGTAAAACAACAATAAAGGTGCAATTTATACAAAGCATTTAAAACAGTAGGTGACAACTCAAAGTATTAAAGAAATACAATAGCAACTCAGTTACATATAAAGTAATATAATACTATGGGAATTTCTCTAACCGACAACCATCACTATGAGTCTAAGTGATGATATAGTGTCTTGCCCACACTGCCAGAACTGTCCTATGCCTTGCCGTGATATAGAACGCCTCAACTAAGTGGATCCACTAGTCTATGCTAAAAATCAATAAGGATTCATCTAAAAAGTATGATCCTTTCTACCCATGATGGCTACATGGTTTATGGAGACTTGAATTATTATGAACTCGTCCCATATCGGTGCTCATACTACTCCCAAAATATACTCAGCTCATATGTTTTAAAAACAAAACTCTTTCTTTGGTTTGAGATAATTACTCAAAACTAGCTCAAAAGCTCTCTTGGAAATCGGTGTTTCCTTTCTTATTCAAATGTGAAAACATTTTAACTCTTGAGAATACTTAGTTCCCGTATAATCTTTTGAAGAAATGAACGTTACTCTTACTCTTTACTCAAGTCAAAACTCAACCCTTAAAACAAAGTTAAAACGTTTGTAAAAAGACTTTTGAAAAACTCTATAAACTTCTCTTGACTTGACTCTTAACTTTCCTTGAATTGAATTATGGATTCAAGACTCATGATCTCATGTTTATGGATGATTTCATAATGTTTAGACGTACCTTTGAGTGTAGAAATTGACTAGGGAACTAGTACGGAAAGTAGTAGGAAAGGGTGGAAGAACTGGGGCCAGGGGCAAAAATTTAGAGACTGGGTTGGGGCGCTCTAAGTGGCGCGGTTCCCCAGAGCCCAAACATCAGAGCCCTTGTTGGGGCTCTCTGGCTGGGGCGGCACCACAGGCCCCTGTCCATGTGAATTCTGACTTTTCTTGCTCGTTTTTCAACTCTAAACCTCGTATATCAACTTGGTCCTTTTCTTAAACACTTACATTCGACTGCATAGCTAAAATATGTAAGAATCTACTCCGAACAACACCTTAATTTCATGAATCAAACCCAAGAAACTTCAACAACAAGAACCCATAAGATTTCAAACGAATTTCATCAAGAACATAATCTTATCTTTCAAAATAACACATTTACGCTGAATTGAATAATGATTGGCGTGTGGGTGAACTAACTCAATGTTATGTGATATCACTTACCTCGTAGGGATTAACCCTTGGCGAAATCCACACCAAATTCTCCAAGAAATCGACGAATCCTTGCTTCTTCTCCTCTTTTCTCCTCTTCTTTTCTCTTCTCTCAAAACTCTAACTCAAATTTCAAAAGCGTAAACTGAACAATTTCAGTTTAGACCCCTAAGTAATTACCAAAAACGAAAATTTAATTGGGTATGGAAAAGACCAAAATACCTTTCCAAAATCCGGATTGGATTTTCCTTATCTAAACAACCCAACTTCAAATGGGCATATCTCACTCATACAAACTCAAAATCGCACAAAATCGGCGGCGTTGGAAAGATAATTCCAAGATCTTTCCTATGGTATCTGGAGGAACACCTAAATCATCATGTGCTAGGAGTTATGATTATTGGAAGTTGACCAAAAACTCATACTTAACTTAATTTAACCAATTTTCCAGATTTTTCATTCTTTCCAAAAATGACTCTTTATAATTCTAGCTCTTTCTAGTTCTGTCAACTAGCAAGATGTTACATAAATCCTCTCTAGTGAAGGCTTTAAGAAAAGGTTATTTTGGTTTTTTCCTTATCCCACTGTGCTTGACCACATTTTCCTTACCCAAGTTAAGGGTCTAATCAAACGCTTGGTCAACTTTCACATTCCTAAACACTTAGAATTTAGGGCGAAGTTTCAAGAAGAGAAAAAGGGCCAAGTTCAAGCGTTCATCAAGAATTGTGGAGTTTCACCAAGAACATCTTTCTTTCCAAGTATGTAAGGCTCCCCACAATGATGGGCTTATGTTTCCTCATTCCGTATATGAAATTTATCCCTGAATTCCTCCATGAAATAGTTTGTTTAGAGATTCCTAAGTAATTCTTGATTTTTAGCTTCATTCTTTAACAATGGAGGTTTTGAGTTCTTGAATTGAGTTTCTTGATAGAAATTGAGGGGATTTTGATGAATTCGTGTTGGGTTTGTGAATCAAAGAGAGTTTGGAAGAAACCAATCGATTCTAGATGAGTTAGGACCCGAAATTGATAGAAACAATTTGTCAAATTTTCTGGGGTTTTGGGTGACGTGGCGCGCCCTTAAGGTGCCAAGACTTGGGCACTGAAGTTTTGGGGTTGACGCCCTGTGCCTGCAGTGCGTCCCAAAATCCTCACAGCATTTTGAGGCATGGCGCCCTGCGCTAGGGTCGTCAGGCCCTTTTCTTCTCCGTCTTTCATTTCGTATGCATTCTTTCGAGTTGTATCTGCGTTCTCTTCTTGATATCAACTCTTAATGTATTAATTAATACTTGAGAGATCCTACATGTCTTAATTTACATTTTAAATTTAAGTGAGTTTGAGAGGAAAGTTCAAGAGGTCTTTTTGAGTCATATTAAGAAGTCGTTCGAAATTGACTATATATAGTTTTGAACTAAGTCTTGAGAAGGTGAGTATGCGAATGAGAAGTGCTTTTGTTGAGTTGATTTTAGTTCTTGAATTCCTAATCCTTTTTGAAACTTTATTCCTAATTTTTGAATTGCTATAGGTTATGTATTGAGGTTCTTGAGTTGATTTGTTCATGTTTATATTTCATCATGAACCCTATGAATTGATTATTCTTGAGATGAGTAGTTGTCACGACCCAGAACATCGTGATTGACATCCACACTAACACTCCGGATGGGAGAACCACTACTACAACCCAAACCAAGCAAATAATCTAAAAACTAAGGCATTTAAATCAAACACTAATGAAATAAAAATAGAGTTCCCATAAACTCTAACAAAAGTCTAACAATAATAACTAACAATTCAGAAGAATAACCTAAAACCTGAAAGTCAATGTACCAAAAATTTTTAACAATGAACCAAGTCTAAACAAGAAAGGGATACAACCCCAACTAATAAACTAATAAACTAGCTAAACAAATGTCTAAGTCTGGAAATGGTGGACATAGACGGAAGAGAAATCATGGCAGCCTGGAAGTAGTGGCTCACCCTTGAATTTGAACGACGATCACTGATCTTCTAAGCGAGGTCTGTCAATAGCCGCTTGAAGATGCCCTGTACTCAACAAAAATAAGAGCAAGTGCAGTATCAGTACACAACCACAGTGTACTGGTAGGATCACGTGGCTATCCCACTAGTGCAACATAAACAAGTCAAACAACATTATAATCACATGCATATATATCAACATATACAATATTATCAACATTTACAAACAACGAACAACTTCACATTTTGTGTCAAATCATTGGTCCTCTAATGGAACCCAAACCCAAACAGCTAGCATGCCGAAACGTGGCAACTGATCCCATTCACACACCACAATCATAATCACAAGTATATCATGAAGATCATACATTTAAGTCATGATTTCATGGCATTCATCAATTATCTATCTCATTTACAACAAGTGTGATCAGCATTGGAACATTCATACAGATACAAGTATCATAATGAAACAAGAACAAGCATACATCACACAATCATAGAATTACAACCATCACCTACCTCGAAACAAGCTTGAATCCCTAAGAAACTTGATCATTCCCATTCTGGATTTGTTCCGCTTGTTCTTGGTCTACAAACAATCATAACAACAAGGGAATCAACAAACAATCGCTAATTACCCGAAACTATAACAATTTTATGAACCCTAGATCAAACCCACGATCCCTATTATCCAAATTAGGGTTTTTTCCACCATAGAATCTATAACAAAACCTTCCCCCATCAATATTCACCCATTCTATTACGTTCCACGGATTGAAAAATGGATTCGGGGAGTGAAAAGCTTACCTTTAGCCTCAAGAATGGTGAAAAATGAGTAGGAGTCATCTGGGGGTCGTTCTTTATCTCAAAAAGTTGAAAAGTACATAATGAGGTTGTTTAGGGGTTTATTAACAACTTTAATTCGCGTCGAGCCTGCCAAAGCGGCAAAACCCAGCACCAAAGCGGCATCGAATTCAATTCTGTGAAGTCGTACGGATTTCTTAACGAGTTATCTAACTACTCATATAATCAAAATTCATAAATGATTCACCCGATTATTACCAGATTTCCCTACACCTCAATGACTCCAATTTTGTCCAAATCTGGATAAGGTTGGGAAAATCTAAATACTACGAAAAAGTTTTCCGGCCCCAAATTTTCCTAATTGGCTTTTCTATAACAATGTGAATAGGTCGTTACAATAAATACCAATTTACCCATCACTCGTCCCCGAGTGACAAAACTTAGGAAAATAGTCTAAGAAAGGAACGAAGTAGTACCTGAATCGACGAACAATTGGGGATACTCGTCTCACATGTCCCTCTCGATTTCCCAAGTAGCTCCCTCAACTGGACGATGCTTCCATTGAACTTTCACGGACTTAATCTCCTTGTTTCTCAACTTGTGCACATCATGATCAAGAATTGCAATCGGTTCCTCCTCATATTAGAGGTCCTTGTCTAACACAATTGAGTCCAACTTAATGATATAATCTCATCACCATGATACCTTTTTAACATGGACACATGAAATACCGGATGAACACTTGATAAATTAGGAGGTAAAGCCAATCTATACGCCACCGGTCCCACACATTAGAGAATTTCAAATGGACCAATGTATCTAGGATTTAGCTTACCCTTCTTACCAAATTTCATCACCCCTTTCATGGGTGATACCTTAAGAAGAACATTTTCACCGAATTGAAATGCCATGTCTCTTACCTTATGATCCGCATACTTCTTTTGTCTACTCTGGGCTGCTAGAAGCTTAGCTTGAATACTCTTAAACTTATCTTGAGCATCCTTCACTAAATCAACCCCCAATGGTTTCACATCTCCAGCCTCAAACCATCATATCTACATCCCCTCCCATAGAGTGCCTCAAATGGTGTCATATCAATGCTGGAATGATAACTATTATTATAGGAGAATTCACACAAAAGGTAACACCTTATCCCAATGCCCTCCAAAATCAATCACACATGCCCTCAACATGTCTTCCAACACTTGAATAGTCCTCTTTGACTGTCCGTCTATCTGTGGATGGAAGGTTGTGCTAATATTGAGTTGTGTGCCCAATTCATCATGCAATTTCCTCCAAAACTTGGATGTGAATTGGGTACCACGGTCTGAAATGATAGAAAGGGTCACGCTGTGCAACCTCACTATGTTTTTCACATATACTTTCGCCAATTGTTCAGCATTATAATCTATTCTTACCGGAATGAAATGAGCTGACTTAGACAATCTATCAACCACTACCCAAATAGAATCAAATTTCCCCAAAGTCTTGGGAAGACCAACCACAAAATCCATGGCTATTCTTTCCCACTATTATTCCGGAATTGGCATTCTTTTAAGTAAACCAGCAGTCCTTTGATGTTCATACTTCACTTGTTGACAATTTTGACATTTCGCTACAAACTCTACTAGGTCTTTCTTCATGCCCGGCCACCAATAAATTCGCTTCAAATCTCTATACATCTTGGTCACACTCGGATGAATAGAATATTGCGAACGATGAGACTCTACCAATAATTTCTCAATCAAGTCATCTACTCTAGGAACACATATTCTCCCCTTGAAATTTAGCACACCATCTCATCAAGAGTGGTCTCTTATACCTTACCCGTCGCATTATTCTTTCTAAGTTCCTCCAAATTCTCATCCTCAAATTGTTTGGCCTTGATCTCTTCAATGAAAGTGGCCCTTACCTCAATACTAGCTAGCACCCCACCTCTTTCTGAGTTCCCAATTGCATGAATTTAGACTCTAAGGTCTGAATTTCTTTAGCAAAGGTCTCTTGGATAAACTTAAGCAAGTTAAACTACCCATACTCACCGCTTTTCAACTCAAAGCGTCTGCCACCACATTAGCCTTACCCGGATGGTATTGAGTAGTCACATCATAATCCTTAAGTAACTACATCCACCTTCACTGTCTCAAATTCAGATCCTTTTGAGTAAACGTATGTTGCAAACTATGATGATCAGTAAACACTTCACACTTAACACCATAGAGGTAATGCCGCCAGATCTTAAGATCAAACACTACTACTGCCAACTCTAAATCATGCGTTGGGTAATTCCTGTCATGCACCTTCAATTGACGCGAGGCATAATCTATAACATTTTTATCATGCATCAACACGGCACCCAAACCAAAATGTTAAGCATCATAATAAACAATAAATTTTTAGCTTCAACAAGTAATGCTAGAATAGGTGTGGTGGTCAAGAGAGTCTTGAGCTTTTGAAAGATCTCCTCACATTTTTCAGTCCATTCAAATGATATCTCCTTTTTGGTCAAATTGGTCAAGTGAGTGGCAATAGTGGCAATTTTTTTCACAAACCGACGATAATAGCTAGCGAGCCTCACAAAACTCCTAACTTCAGTTGATCGGACCCAATTCTTAACCACCTCAATCTTTTGAGGATCTACTATTACCCCTTCTTTTGAAACTATATGCCCCAAAAATGTAATCGATTTCAACAAAAACTCACACTTAGAAACTTTAACATAAAGCTTTTGCTTCCCAAGAACACCCAAAACACTACAAAGATAGTTGACATGCTCTTCCTCACTTTTTGAATAAACCAAAATATCATTAATAAAAACTATAACGAACGAATCAAGAAATGGTTTGAATACACCATTTATCAAACTCATGAAAGCTATAGGCGCATTAGTCAAACCAAAAGACATAACCAAAAACTCATGGTGCCCATAACGAGTTCTAAACGCCGTCTTGGGCGCTTCCTGAGGCCTAATTTTAAACTTATGGTAACCGGATCTTAGATCAATCTTAGAGAAAACCGTTGCACCTTGCAATTGGTCAAAGAGATCATTTATTCGAGGCAAGGGGTACCTATTTCGAATAGTGACTCTACTTAATTGCCGGTAATCTATACACATTCTCATAATACCATCCTTCTTCTTAACAAACAAAACTGGAGCACCCCATGGAGAAGAACTAGGGCGAATAAATCCCTTATCAAGAAGCTCTTGGATTTGAGCCTTAAGCTCTCTTAATTATGCCGGAGCCATGTGGTATGGAGGGATAAAAATGGGACGCGTACCAGACTCTAAATCAATGCAAAAAATCTATATCTCTATCCGGAGGCATACTAGGCAAATCATTAGGAAACACATCACTAAATTCAGACACCCCAGGAATAGACTCAATGGATGGAGCCTCAATCTCAACATCCCTAATATGAGCCAAATAAGCCAAACAACCCTGTTCTACCAGTTTACTAGCCCGAATGGAAGATATAATCTTAAATTTCTTAGGCTTGTACACCCCTTCCCACTCTAATTTTCCCTTCCCAAAATTTCTAGAGTTACAGACTTAGTATTACAAATAAGCATGGCATAATAGGGGGATAACTAAGTCATCACTAAGATTATGTCAAAGTCAATCATATCCAAAATCACTAAATCAGCACAAGTCTAAAATCCCATAAACAAAATAAGACAAGCATGATAGATATGGATAACTATGACTAACTCTTTAACTGGGGTAAAAACACGAATAGGGGCATCAAGAATATCACAAATCATATCAAAATCTGAGGCAAATCTCACGGATGCATATGAATAAGTAGAACCCGGATCAAATTACACATTAGTCATCCGGTCACAGACAAGAATAGTACCTGTGATCACCGCATCAGACACCTCCGCCTCATTCTTTCCTGGAAAAGCATAACACTGAGCCTTCTCATTATGACGAGCCACTTCCCTGCCTGGTTGCGCGTTACCCCTACTTCAGTTACCATTTCCTCTACCTCCACGGCCTCACTGATTACCTTCTTACCCACCTTGTAGACGTCCTCTACCATTATTACCATTCACCGCGGGTACCACTGCTCTAGAATGCTACTGCGCGAAATCTAACACACGTGGGTAAGGACAATCTCTCCTCATATGCCCAGGTTCTCCACGATTGTAACAAGTATGATCAAAATATGGTCTGCCGCCCATCGAAGGCGCGATTCCCTGGCTATCCTAAAAATTATGAAATGGAGTTTCCAAGTAACTACCTATAGAGGCGGGCATATCGAACTGAATTGGCCTGGCTGCCAGCGGTGGTCTTTCGGACCCCTCGGAATAAGAACCTTAAAAGTTACCCGAGTTCTTGTCCCTTTTTGCCCATACCTTAGCTTGACCGTCTCACCTCACCCCATCCACTTTCTTAACATAGTCTGTCACCTCATTAAGGCTTCTCCTTGCAGAAGTCATATGAACATATAATACTTGCAACTCAGAATTTAATCCCCTAATAAATAACCGAATTCTCTCTTCCTCAGTAGTCACCAACTGCGTAGCATATCTGGATAAAACATGGAACTTGGCCTCATAAGCAGCCACAGACATACCACCTTGCTCCAAAGCCATAAAATCATTTTTATTGTGATCCCTCAAAGTCCTAGGCACATATTTCTCTAGAAATAGGGCATGAAATTAGGTCCAAGTAAGTGGAGGTAAAGTAGAAGATCTGCACTCCATGTAAGCTCTCCACCACTGTTTAGCCTCACCTTGAAGTTGAAAGGACACAAACTCAACCCTATGCTGATGGACAATTCCCAACTTATGAAGCCTATCATAGCAATCTAAAATGAACTCATAAGCATTCTCATTCTCAGAACCAAGAAACACATGAGGCTTTAGCTTCAAAAACTTAGTCAACATTTCATGCTCATTACCAGTCATAACAGAACCCAACATAGGAAGAAAGAAAGCATCATTACCTCTCGTTCCACCCACCTTGGGCGTAGTGCTAGCGACAGGAGGATTAGTAGGTGCTTGAGTTGTTTGAGCAGAAGGAAGCAATCCAGGACCAACTAACCCTTTCAAGAATGACATGATCTCTCCAGCTAACACTGGATCTATGGGAGGAACATCGGTCGTCTCAGCCTGCACCTTTTCTTCTTGTACCAAATCCTCAGCATCAACATTAATATTCTCCTATATCTTTTCATGATGCGCATGAGGGTTCTCATTCATAGGAGCATTCTCAACAGGAGCTCCATTTCCAGCAGGTTCTACTCTTTCATGGCCTCTACCCATAGCTCTTCCTCTACCCCTTCCTCGACCGTGACCTCTCGCTGTAGATACCTCAATCGGAGTATTAACGGGAGATTACAGGCCTAACACCGTTGAATCTAGTATTAACCATCTGTGAACAGAAGAGTGAAGGAGGTTAGATACTAATTTAAATTGACAGATACCAATTGGAATCAAGTTAGAGCACGAAAGGAGACAAGAGAAAAATAGAGATTTCCTGAAGTCCTATGGCCTCTCGAAGAAAAGTAAAGGCGTCCCCGTACCGTTCTGCGAGACTCCACTAGTCTCATTTTGGTACATTGAGATCAATGAACCTATGCTCTGATACCAAATTTGTCACAACCCATACCGTCGTGATTGTCACCCACACTAACACTCCGGTGGGAGAACTACTACTACAACCCAAACCAAGCAAATAATCTAAAAACTAAGGCATTTAAATCAATCACTAAGGAAATAAAAATAGAGTTCCCAGAAACTCTAACAAAAGACTAACAATAATAACTAACAATGTGGAAGAATAACCTAGAACCTGAAAGTCAATGTACCAAAATATTCTAACAATGAACCAAGTCTAAACAAAAAAGGGATACAACCCTAACAAATAAACTAATTAACTAGCTAAACAAATGTCTAAGTCTGAAAATGGTGGACATAGACAAAAGAGAACTCATGGCGGCTTGGAAGTATTGGCTCACCCTTGAATTCGAACGACGATCACTGATTTTCTAAGCGAGGTCTGTCAATAGCCGCTTGAAGATGCCCTATACTCAACAAAAATAAGAGCAATTGCAGAATTAGTACACAACCACAATGTACTGGTAGGATCACGCGGCTATCCCACTAGTGCAATATAAACAAGTCAAACAACATTATAATCACATGCATATATATCAATATATACAATATTATCAACATTTACGAACAACGAACAACTTCACATTTTGTGTCAAATTATTAGTCATCTCATGGAACCCAAACCCAAACAGGTAGCATGCTGAAACGTGGTTATTGATCCCATATTTATGTCGAAACGTGGCAAACGATCCTATTTTTATGCCAGAACGTGGAAATCGAACCAAGTTAGTTTTGTCGGAGCATGGCAAACGATCCCATTCACACACTACAATCACAATAACAAGTATATCATGAAGATCATACATTTAAGTCATGATTTCATAGCATTCATTAATTATCTATCTCATTTACGAAAAGTGTGATCAACATTGCAATATTCATACATATACATGTATCATAATGAAGCAAGAACAAGCTTATATAACACAATCATAGAATTACAACCATCACCTACCTCGAAACAAGCTTAAAACCCTTGAAACTTGATCCTTCCCTTTCCAGATTTGTTCCGCTTATTCTTGGTCTACAAACAATCATAACAACACAGGAGTCAAAAAATAATCCCTAATTTCTTGAAACTATAATAATTCTATGAACCCTAGATCAAACCTATGATCCCAATTATCCAAATTAGGGTTGTTTCCACCATAGAATCTATAACAAAACCTTCCCCCATCAATATTCACCCATTCTATTTCGTTCCACGGATTTAAAAGCGGATTTGGGGAGTGAAAAACTTACTTTAGCCTCAAGAATGGTGAAAAATGAGTAGAAGTCGCCTCGGGGTCGTTCTTTAGCTCAAAAAGTCAAAAAGTGCATAATGAGGTTGTTTAGGGGTTCATTAATGACTTTTATTTGCGTCGAGCCCGCCACAGCGGCCCTACCAAAGTGGCAAAACCTAGCGCCAAAGCGGCATTCTCGAGACAGAGAGTTATTTTAAGAATTTTAAATTTCTTATTTCACAACACACCTCCAACCAACGACGCTTATAAAATACCCTTAACACTAAGATCGATTTCGAGAGTTCTACTCGCCAGAATTCAATTCCATAAAGTCGTACGGATAACTAAATGAGTTATCTAACTACTCATATAATCAAAATCATAAATGATTCACCCGATTATTACCAAATTTCCCTATACCTCAATGACTTCGATTTCGTCCAAACTGGACAAGGTTGGGAAAATCTAAATACTATGAAAAAGTTTTTTGGCCCAAAATTTTCCCCCGTTGGCTTTTCTATAAGGACGGGAACAGGTCGTTACAGTAGTATCGTTGAGTTCTGAGTTCTTGAGTTCTGAGTATTGAGTTTCGTATATTATCATTGAGCTCCTTGAGTTAGTTCGTTCATGTCTATATTTCAACAAGAACTCTAAATTGAGTTATAAATCTTAAGAATCTTTTGAAGCCAATATTTGAGTTTTAAACTGAGTTTTTGAGGAAAGTTTAAATAGACATTTTGAATAAAGTTTAAGGGAACTAAGTATTCCTAAATGTATCATTTTTACATTGAGAAAAGAGAAACTTTGATTTCTAAAAAGAGTTTATGAGTTCAAAGGTATTTTAGAGCAGTTACCTCTTTTGAGAGGATAGTTTCAGCAATTATCTCAAACCACATAAAGAGTATGTTTTACACATTTGAGCATGAGTATATATTATTGGGAGTAGTATTGAGCACCGATATGGGTATGAGTACAGACAACTCAAAATCCTCATAAACCATGTATGCCAACATGGGTAAAGGATCATACATTGGATCCATTTAGTTGAGGTGTTCTATACTCCGGCAAGGTATATGGCAGTTTTGACAGCGTGGGAGCGACAATATATTATCACGTAGGTCATTGTGATGGTTGTTGGTTAGAGAATCTCTCACATAGAGGTAAAAGTGTATTTTTATTATATCGCTTATTATGTTGAGGTTTAGAGATTAGTAAGTATTTTTTTTGTAAAGTTTTAAATGATTTCATTCCCTTAATTCTTTACATGCAGGCGAGTTTATGTTGTATCTATTGTGGTCTTATCAGTTCAGTTATATTACATACTCGTACATTCAATTTACTGATGTCATTTGACCCGCATCTTTTATGATGCAGATACAAGTTCTTAGGATCATCAGCAAGAGCCCGTTAAGATCATTTCGTCAGCTTTTAAGTAAGACCTCCTTGCTTATGGAGGACTCCAATTTTTATGAGTTGTTACTAGTAGTTCTCTTGAGGAGTCACAAGTATTGTTCCGACACTCATCCTTGTATACAGTAGAGGCTTCATAGATAGATAGTTTTGGAGAATCTTTCAGTTTTCAGATATTTTATTTAAACCTATGTTTCTTACTCAGTATATTCGGAAATTTTTTGAGATTCAGTAAGTTGTTTTTACACATTTATTTCAGTTTGATATTTATGTATGCTCGAGGGAATCTTCCGCTTGTAGGCAACCAGGATGATAGTTCGCTTGGGGACCAACAATTGGTTCTCGAGTGTCGGCCACGTCTAGGGTGTAGGCTCAGATCGTGACAATATTTATTTGCAGATGACATAATATTGATTGATGACGCACAAGATAGAGTAAATACTAGGTTGGAGGTTTGGAGACAAATTTTGGAGTACAAAGGGTTAAGGTTGAGAAGGCCCAAAATGGAGTATTTGGAGTTTAAAATCATTGTTGCACTATATGAAGCGAATGTGGAAGTAAGGTTTTCCACACAAACTATCCCCAAAATATAAACTTTTAAGTATCTTAGGTCGTAAATCCAAGCTAGCGGGAAATCAATGATGATGTCGCGCATTATATTAGGGTAGCATGGATGATGAGTCCACAAATTGGACTCATTTAGGGCTTTATTTTGATAGAAATAGTGTCCTCGAATGCTTATTTTGTCTCAATATATGATGAAAACTCTTAA
>JAJONS010021853.1:0-19428 GCA_029582315.1 Solanum tarnii x Solanum tuberosum | reverse complement strand
TGTTACAAAACCCCCTTTGATATTTGACACTTTTGTGTCACCCCCTTTAATTTACAATGTCTTTTATCGCAAATGTCTTTAACTACGACTAACTTGAATGAAATTCTAATTATTTATTAATTCTCAAAACCGCTCCCTTGGGACACGACTCCAACCCTCGGTTGGGTTACTATATTATCGACGATCGTAGACACTCATACCGTAGGTTAGTTTTGTTGTTCACAATAAGCATCAATGAGCTACTTTGTCTTGATTTTGAACTTGATGTAACACCTTAGAAATTGGGAAGTCAAAAAAAGGGATTTTTTTAAATTTTGACACTGAAGCAGGCTCTATGAGTCCTTTTTATAGACCGTAAGAAGTTCTACGGGCAGTAGAAAGTTCTATAATCCGTAGGAAGGGATTCGTAGACTTGGGAATGAGTTTTTGAAAATTCAAATTTTATGATATTTGACCTACGGTTAGACAGGACGAGCCGTTGGACTTTTGACGAGTTGTAGATGGAATCTATAGAAAGTTTCTAGACTTAGGGAAATTTTGGATTACTGTTGAGGTCTACGGATGGGGACCGTAGAAAGTTAGACGGTCCGTAGAAAGGTGTCGTAGGACTTTGACCAAGTTTTAGGCCCCAGTAACTTGACCTACGGTTGAGCAGTACGGTCCGTAGGTCCAAACTGTAGAGTCGTCCAACAGTTATTTCTTAAGGGTATTTGGGTCTTTCCTTATGCATTTAATACTTATACTGTGTCATTTTGATCCTAATCTTAAGTCCTATAAATACCCTTCTATCCCTAAAATCACCCCAACTCTCCTATACACTCAAAACTCCAAATCCCCTCCAAGGTTATCTTCAAAAAATTTCCCTCAAGATCAATGAAGAAAAGGCTAGGATTTTCAAATCAAGTCTTGTTTTCACCATTAATTTTGGGTTTTGATCCTCAAGGTATGTGTTGACACCCAATTTTGTCCCTCCTTTCATTTAATTTATTTCGTTGAGCTTCTGAATTTCTAATAAGTCGAAATATTTATATTCACTATTATTTTCGCTCATTACTATTGTTACCATAATTATCTATTAGATACTTTATCACTATTATTTTAAATTTTATTATTTTTATGATTATCATCTTTTTATTATCATTTTCGCTATTTTTGAAATTATATTTTTTAATATCAACATTACTATTTATTACTTTATTGTCATCTTCTTTAAAATAGATTGTCGTTACTTTATTTCAAGTTTCTTACTTACTAAACCTTTTACATCATACATATTATTAGTTACTAAATTATTAGCTCAAAAGAATTAATTAAAAGAAGGAAAAGGCTATCAGATTTTTACTTAAACGAGCAGCCCATTTAATCAGCCCATCTTATTACCCCAAAGTAAAAAAGACCATTCCAACTAGGGTTCCAATCTTAAATCAGCTTGCACGTCCCTGTCGTCTCTTTTTCCTCATTTAAGCAAAGCTCCAATATGATTCAGCCATGGACAACTTTTACCCTTCCATTTCGAGCTAAAGTTTGTCCTCGTCCAACCAAGACTTTCTCGTTCCATGCTTCAAAAATGCAGCAAGTGCTTTCAAATTTCAAAATAAAATCTCACCATTTTGGGTGATTAGGTACAACAATATCTATGAAAATTCAAACTGGTCTCTTGACTCGATTTTGAATAAAAATCACTTTCATCTCAATTTCCCGCTCAAGAACTCTAAGCCTTAGCTTTCAACTTTCATCTCTAAATACTTGCGTTGGTAGAATATTTCAGACAAGTTTTTTGGGGGAGCGACCTATATCCTTTGGAAAACTCATTTGTTTATTCTAAAGGCTTAGCTTTGTATATCTCTCTGCCTTTTGCTTTAAAGCCACAATTACAATCCGCCACTGCTTGTTCCAGCCGTTAATAGTCATCTGGGACAGAGTATATTCGAGACTTATAACACCCATAGTTCACTGCCCCACAAACAGTAATCTCGATAGCCTTTAATTTGTTTTACGTTTTTTGCTGATCATGTTTGTTGTTACTTAGGAATCTATGTTAGTTTCTTATTATTATGTGTTTGAAATTGCAAATTAATATACATTTTGAAGCTTGTGATTCATACTCTACGTCTACAGTTTCAAGATGACTTATGCACATGAATCTGACTCTAGCTTTCTTATCATATCTTAAACTTTGCTTCAATTACTCTATTTCTTTTGTATTGTGAGAAAGTATGAACTTAAGATCAGTTTTTGAGTTACATGTTCAATGTTTTAAATCCTCGACTCAATTCTTCTTTACTGGAAATCATGTTAATATTTTTTGAAACTAGCCTTTTAACCAAATGAGTTCATAAGTAGTTTAGTATAAAAAAAATTGTTGTTTGCCTCTATCTACTCTAGACATAAATTTTATCTAACTTCACTCTAGAATCATGATTATGAGATACTTCACACTTAGTAGATCATAAATAAATCATATTAAAGCGAGAACTTGATGCTCTAATTTAATATTGGTTAGCTTTACCCTGTCCTTTTCCACATGACTGATTTTTTTTGATTTTTTACTAATATTTATCTGTTATAAGTTTCATTTTTCCAGTTTAATACATGGCCATATATGTATGCTAATTCTTGTTTTTCATTTATCTTCTCTTCACATGTAAACATTGGAGCCGAGGAGTTTCACTTTGAGACTCAATGTCTTTGCTCGGAATTCACTTTTATTTATCCATCCACATACTCGGAGTTTGAATATCATCTTCGCGTCTACGCCCTTCTGATACGTCCAAATTTACACTTCAATTAAGAAGTATAAACGGTTGAAGTCAATTTATAGAACTCAACGTGAGTTGAGGTCGATCCCACAGAGAATTTACTTACATAAATAGTTTTACAGTCGCGTTTATTCAACTATTGTTATTATTTCCTAAAGAAAGTAATTACAAAATGTAAAATGGGTTTGGTTGTAAGGTTCAAGTAACCAATGTTATTATAATATCCAGATTTTTACAAGTAACAGAGTTTTAACTTTGATGTTGTGATGATAAATGAATGAAGCCATGATTGTGTTCCCCATGACATTGCATCTAGTTTTGGTTCGTGAACAAGTTTCAGGTGATTGATTCTTTGAAAATTACAATTGAGCTAAATGTATCTAACACCTCTCAGTCTTGTTATATAACTTTCACTCGGATCCTCTCGGTCCTAGAGTGTTATCATATTTTACCCTCGCATATTTTGGTGTCAAAGTTCTCTTCTCTCGAACTCAAACTTTCACTCCAAACCAATAGATTAATTTGACTTTTTTCTAACTATCGATTTTGTCTCGAATAATTGATATATACATGCAAGTTCTAATGCGTGCACATATCAGAAAGAATGAATAACAAAAGTCGAATTATGTTTTGCGAGTAACAATCACATTCAACTCATTTTATGAACCTACACTTATATTTCGGTCATAGTTACCTCAACCCTAGTTGTGGTGTCTAGCCACTCATGCTTTCAGTTGAATAAGCAAAAATCAGTATTGAAAACATCAAAAGAAATCACTTACGAATATTTGCAAATTCAAGAACACTTGATATTCAAAAACCAACTCAAACTTCAAGTCTCGATCCAAAGTAAATTGATAAAACCAAGAGTAGAGAATAATAGGAAAGTAGTCGACTATTCAAGCAATGATGAGATACTTCAAAAATTAAACCTAATTAATTCAAATAGTCTGTCTAAAAAGAGTCCTTCTCAAAGTAGGACTGAAATGTCGGAGTGTTAAACAGACGACACTACGGCCCATCACAGTCTTCACGGCCCGTGAGGCCTTCCATGGTCCTTACTTAGTCAATCCAAAATGTAACTCTTCAAAACATGTTCACTGGAACTCCTTCACGATCTGCATCACGAACTGTTGTGAGGACTACGACCCGTTTGGGTGTCTGTGGTCCTTACTTAGCCATTCCAAACGTACTTCATCAAAGCCTTCACACTGGTTCACTTTCACGAACCCCATCACGAACCGTCAAGGGGACCATGGCCCGTCTCGGTGTCCGTGGTCTTTACTTATCAAAATCAAAACATCTCCCGTATCCAAGTGTTTTACCTGTTCAAAATTACCAAACACATCATATCCACATAAAAACACTCAAGTTCTAGCAATAATCATTAGTTTTGAGCATCAAATGTGTCAAGATTTCATGGCACATCAACACCCTCAACTTAAAACCATTACTTGTCCTCAAGTGATGAGAAATACAAAATATTTGATGCTTAAACACCCGAGATATAATAATAGCATGCAACAACCATCTCAACCATAACTTGTATCCAAAACCATCTATCTAACATGCAATGATCGATGTATGACATCCCATTACTCACAGTCAACCATGCTTATGCTCGTGTACATTATCAGCCAACACAATTTAACTATCAAATGTAAACATAGCGTCCTCACACCAAGGAAGTCCCTCACACATGATAATTGGGACTAATTTCTACGCTCACGGTCCCAAAGAACTTCTAACACTAGGAACAAAAGACCATAGGCTTGCCCTTAATTTCTACGCTCTATCTTTCAAACAACTGGAATAGGATCACTATAGGACTTTATAGGCTTGTAACATAGGGTCGGGCTAGGTAATGGAATTTATGGTTTTGTGAGTGACTATTTTACCTTGGTTCTCCAAAGTTTAATCTGCACACAATTTATCTGAGTAATTCCATCTTTTCTCATCTCAGTACATCCCAGCAGCCCTACCATTTTTATTTCCTCTTTTTATAAACTACTAGATTCTTTGAAACATGCACATCACTCCTGATCAATTGAGTCTTTTGACTTTGTGCCTTAGAGTTGACTGAGTGAACCTTCTTTTTACACTTTTCCTTTCTACTTATGGTGTAATCACCCTCAACTTAGTCTTTTGGCTTGAGTTGTGGCATTGTATCTTTGGAGACCAAAGGATATGATATCAATGGGTAAGAACAAAATTAGTTTCAAGGCTAAAATAGGGTTCGAGGATCATGCTTTTCATTTGGTAGTTTATTTTTGGTTTTAAGTGGGCTTAACATTATCTCAAGACTACTTGGGCAAGTTTTAGCTTCCGCGCCTCATGACAGACTTCATAAAAATCTCACACTCACATGACACATGTTTACACTTTTCAATGTTTTAGTTTACCAATGTATGTATCAAGTTAGCAATGTTCAACACGCGATTATCTAAGATGTCATACAATGAGCCTAAATGTTAGATTTTCCGATTAAGGACATATATATTGTCATTTTAGACACAACAATAGTTCACAATTTAACTACTTTTAGCACATGTTCCCAACTCAAAGCACACACAACTATCACAGATTTATCAAAACACAACACAAACCTAACCTCCATACATTTTAATACTTAAATTGAAGGTTGCTTACCACCCCCTCCCCAAAGAAAATGACTTTTCCCTCAAAGTAAATAAATAAAAACAATACAGGGCTGTAAGGAGGGGTCATACCTACGGTGCACTAGGCGCCGGTAGTTGGAGCAGTGTCGGCACCCTTATCAATGAGTGTACTCTCAGAGACCTATACTGGGTCAGGTTGACTGATAGGACTAGGAGCTAGTATCGCACTACTAGAAACGCCATCCAATAACGCATCTCGCCTCTTCTGTTCAAGTGCTGCTTCTTCCCTAGCCTTTTTTCCTGGACTCCTTGCGTGCTTTCTTGTGTTGCTTCTTTTCCTCTTTCGAGAGGTTTGCTGGTTGTTCCTTATCAGACTCCCCTACCTTGTGTTTTATCTTGCCGGATTTGCCTTTGGGTAGTTCACCCCAGAATTCATCAAGGATCTGAGTGGTAGGGCACTAAACAGGCTCATCAAGGATTCTGGAACAACCGAAGGGGGAACAGTGACTTGCTTCTCGGCCAGTTTTGCAATCTCAGCTCGCATCGCTGCTAACTATGCCTTCAGCTCCTCAATATTAACCGAACCGACAACTTGTAATTGATTTTGCACATGGACCTCAAGACCGTCCATCCTATCTTTGAGTACCGCCAATTATGTCCGTATCTCATCTTTAAGCCGCTTCTCCACAGCTAACACATCTCGATGAACTACCTGAGGTAGTTTGAGCATAATCTGGTTGACTATGACTTGGGTCTTCCTCTGATCTGCAACCAATATCTCAAAAAGCGAGGTAGGAATGGTTATGAAAGTACTTGTGGCCTAGGAGGCAGAAGCTGATGGTGGTGGTGCCCCCGTAGATGGTTGTGATGTTTAACCCTGTTCAGGACCTCTTTCAGCCTGTGGAATGTCGAGTGGTACATGTGGTACAACTTCCAATAATCCCACTGCTCTGGCTTTCGCACCAAAAAAATGGTTGGCGACATTTTTGATTTTGGATGTCGCGGTGAGCTTGTTGCCTCAGTCCATCTGTCTACTAGCTTATTGGGAGGAATATTGTCTTGTAGACACAGTTTCCCTATTAGATAGGGAAATGGTAGATTGACTCTCTCATTCAGTGCTCTATCCCGCATTTTCTGTGGCGATGATCCGACCTAAATTGACTGGGTAACCAGCCATGAGGCAAGTGACCAGTGATGCGAGGGATTGTGACAAAGTATTATCATTTTTTGTAGGCTGCAACTGTGCAAGAACAAAAACCCACCATACCTTGGCCAGAAATGACAGTGATGCCTTAGTAATCTGCACCTATGTCCCTGCGACCCATGCTGCATTCTTACCCTCTGAGGCAATTAACCCAGCAATCTAACGCATGATCCACTCCCTCAAAGTCGGATCATCCATCTCAACCTCACTTTTCACTGCATGGTGCTTACCTTCAAACATGTCAACTGAGAATGGTCTTGTGTGTTCTAGATGATGTAGCATACTGTTGATTGTGTCTTTATCGATATCCACGAATTGGCCTCTTACCACTACTGAATTAAGTGGTCCCTATGTGCTAGCAATTTTTTTATGCCCCTTTTTTGTTGTTTCAATATCCGCAGCAAAGTTCATCAGCGCGGCTGCATATGAGGCATAGAATTCTCTGGTAATGTGGTGGGAAAAATCTCTAGGTGAGTTGTTCATCCATTTAAATTTATGCATTTTGAACACCCTATAGATATTCGAAAATGCCTGGATATTTGATGCCACTACTCTAGTCTCACGTATGACTGGCCTTCCACTAGAACCGCCTGACTTGGACACTATCCCATTCTTGAATAAATCCTCTGGCCTGTCCACAGTCCACATAGAACGATAACAATTAATTAGTTATTGTCTCACCACTGGGTCAATTTCATGTTCGTGAACATATTGGATCATCGCGGCCTCGCTTCTGTCATCATTATCCTCTACTTTGGCATCTTCTTCTTTCTGTGCTCCTGTTTCAATTTTTGCTCCTACTTTTGGTTGAGGTTCAGTTGCACTATCCTGAGAGTCGCTATCAGATTCCTCACCACTCCCGGAACCGCTACCATATTCCTCACCACTCCAAGACCCATTACCTTTCTCTTCAGGCTGGAAGGAGTATGCTGAAGAATAGCTCACGCCGTCCGTGATCTAGTAGCTCGAGGGGAGTGATCTTCAACTTTAGTATTTATCTAAACCTCCGAGCTACTAGACTCTGCATCATTCTCACTTTGAGTTGGGGAGAGAGGTGGTGATGTATGTGGTGGTGCAAACTTTCTTCATGACCCATCGTACCTGAAAAAGCAGAAATGGATTAATAATGTAATCAAGTAAACTGACACACTAACGGGTACTCAGACTTCCTCTGTGTACATACATCGTGACTCCTTGCCTTAAGAATTCCATCACTCAATCTATCATTGGGAAGGGCCACATATTCAAAATGAAAAACTAAATTAACTACAAAGAAAATAATTTTTTTCTATATGGGGGTCATCACGTGTCGTGGTGGGAACAACGGTCCATAATGTCCCTAGGGAACATGAGACAATACCAATGTTCAGCAGTGAACTGTACTGGTTATGGCTCATAGAGGGCTTCACAGTCCGTGGAGTGAACCATGGTCCGTTTGGGCCCTTGTGAACTTAGCCAGTGTTCCCTTCTTTTGCTAAGTGTGGACCACGGGTGGTTTCACGGCCCGTGTATCCCTTCACGGTCCGTGAAGGCCTTTGTGGACTTATACTTGGGCAACTTTTCTAGTTACTTCTCACCCTATTATCCTCTATGTCGGATTCCATCAATTATCATCACACAATCCCAAATTTATGAGACATTTTCGTACATGGATGCAACTAATCTACTGACTCTCACCAACCATTACCCAAATAGAAGCAATATTAGTCTATTATGAACATACCCACATACAAACATTTACCTTTTCTCAATAGTAACATATTTTACCGCTATACTCACATGGGAACAAAGTAATTTAACAATATGGGTTCAAATTCACACTTATAGCATCATACATCACTAACCCCATGCAACTTCTTCATACCCACAAACTATATTCACATATTTTAACCAATTTTAAAATACCCATCACAATTAAAACCTAACAAACACTTCATCAAGTAAGAATACGCAAAATCAAACAAATATTTGTAGTTCTAACTTGATTCTAGATAAGATCAAACTTATATCAAGTAGGTAAAATAACTTACATTAATATTTGTTCAACTTTCGACTTTGGAAGGAAGAGATGAAATGCAATGTTGATTTTTGACAATAGTGGATTAGGGTTTTCATTCCTTGATCGATTTAGGAGTTATGGATGGTGAGAAACCATTTAATAGCCTTAGGAACCATTATAGATGATATAAAAGAGAGAAAACTTCTGACCCTTGGCGCTTTGAGAACTAAATAAATGTTTTGAAATCTTTTAAGTTCACGCGGTTCGGGTCACTGGGTTACTGCCAACGTAACTAAGACGGACCGTGATAATGCTCGTAATGAGCATCACGGTCCGTGAAAGTGGCTGTAAAAATTACTTGGGTGAGAAAACTAACATGAGGGTCACGAGAGGCTAAATGGTCCATCCAAGGTCTGACGAACCGTAAACCCTTTCGTGATCCTATTTTTTGCAATTTCCAGTAGCTCCTTTAAGGGAGTTGGTGACCCTTCATGGTCCGTGATGTTGCTCGTGAAGAGCACCACGGTTCTTGAGGGTGCCCGTGAAAGTTTTCCAAATCCCAACTCTTCATTTCTTTTGTCCAACTCTTTCTTGCACACACCAACACACTATGACACTATAAAAACAAGAAAAATATGCTAAAATTTAAACTACTTGTTACATTTACAATCATGGGTTGTCTCCCAAGCAGTGCACAATTTAACATCACCGCGCGACGTAGGTTACTTGATTACTCAGACTTCATCAAGCTTGCATTCCTCAACTATTTTCACCTCCTCCGGGACTCCCAAGTATGCTTTAACTCGCTAACCATTGGCTTTGAACCTCTCACCTTTGTTATATTCAAGTTCAATCGCACCTGATTGAAATACCTGGGTTACTTTGAATGGTCCAGACCATTTGGATCTCAACTTCCCAGGAAATACACGAAGCCTGGAGTTGAAAAGTAGCACTAAGTCACCGGGGCTGAAGGTCCTATTTTCAATGTGCTTATCATGATATAGCTTCATCCTGTACTTGTACAGTGCAAATCTCTCATAAGCCCTCAGATGGAATTCATCCATTTCATTTATCTAATCCAGTTTCAAGTTTGTTTCTTCACTCCAACTGGGGTTTAACTTCTTCAGTCCTCACAGTGTCTTATGCTCCAGCTCAACATGCAAATGACATGCCTTTCCAAACACCAATTGATATGGGTACATGTGTTTTGAAAGCTTTCTGATATGCCCACAGAGCATCATCCAACTTCCTTGCCCAGTCTGTTCTATTGGCATTCACTGTCTTTCCCAATATTGATTTGATCTCCCTGTCGACACCTCGACTTGACCACTTGTTTGCGGATGATATGGAGTTGCCACCTTGTGCTATTTAAACCCATACTTAGACAAAAGTGCACTAAACACTTTATTACAGAAATGTGAGCCTCCATCGCTGATAATAGCTCTAAGTGTGCCAAACCTTGAGAATAGTTTCTTCTTCAGAAAGCCAACAACACTTTTACCATAATTTTCAGACATGGCGACTGCTTCAACCCATTTGGATACATAGTCCACTGCCACCAGTATATACTTTTACTCATAGGAGCTCACAAATGGTCCCATAAAGTCAATCCCCTATACATCAAATAATTCCAGCTCCAGAATAGGTGTCATTCGTAACTCATCGCGACGAGAGATGGCTCCTTGCCGCTGACATACATCATAACTCTTAACTAAGTCGACTGCGTCCTGATGGGTTGTAGGCCAGTAGTACCCACTCTTTAGGATCTTGCGGGCAGTACGAGAACCCCCATGGTGACCACCTACCAGAGAAGAATGACAGGACTCTAAGATACTCATCATCTCAGCTTCAGGTACACATCGCCTGATGATGTTGTCAGCACACACCCTATACAAATAGGGTTCATCCCAGAAATACTTCCCAACATCATGAAGGAATTTCTTCCTTTGCTTGAATGTTAGCCCTTCAGGCGTCATGAAGGAATTTATTCCTTTGCTTGAATGTCAGCCCTTCAGGCATCAACTCGCTGACAAGAAAATTAGCAAAGTCAGCAAACTAAGGAATGAGATCAAGAGTGGCGGCTAATACTTGCTCATCTGGGAATGAGTCATTTATGTCTAACTCAAGTTCTTCTTTATTCTCTGCATCTAACCTAGACAGGTGATCAGCCACCTGATTTTCACAACCTCTTCTGTCTTTGACTTCAAAGTCGAATTCTTGAAGCAATAACACCCATCTTATCAATCTCGGGTTTGCATCTTTCTTTGCCATTAGATATCGCAGTGCTCCATGATCCATGTGAAATGTCACTCTAGTGCCAGCAAGTATTCCCTAAACTTCTCAAATGCATATACACAACTAGTAGTTCTTGTTTAGTGACGGCTAACCAAGGAATGAGATCAAGAGTGGCGGCTAATACTTGCTCATCTGGGAATGAGTCATTTATTTCTAACTCAAGTTCTTCTTTATTCTCTGCATCTAACATAGACAGGTGATCATCCACCTGATTTTCACAACCTCTTCTATCTTTGACTTCAAAGTCGAATTCTTGAAGCAGCAGTACCCATCTTATCAATCTCGGCTTTGCATCTTTCTTTGCCATTAGATATCGCAGTGCTGCATGATCCATGTGAAATGTCACTCTAGTGCCAGCAAGTATTCCCTAAAATTCTCAAATGCATATACCACAACTAGTAGTTCATTCTCAGTGACAATATAGTTATGTTGTGCTCAATTTAGCATTTTGCTAACATAGTAAATCGGGTTGAAGATCTTATTGCGCTTCTGCCCTAACACAACTCCTAAATAAGTACTGCTTGCATCACACATCACCTCAAATGGTTCCAACAAATCCGGGCCAATGATTGATGAGTCCAAGATTTGGACTCATTTAGGGCTTTGTTTATAATGATTTAGTGTCCTTAAATTCTTATTTTGTGCTAATAACTGATGTAATATCCTTGATTTCCAGGTATTTGGATTGAGGAACAAAGCAGGGACACTAATTTGCAAAGAGGAATGAAACGAGCTGAAAGAAGGAAGAAAAGAAAGTCTGGTGATCACCAAGTCCATTTGGCGAGTCACCGAGTGGCCATTTGACCACCTAAAGTTCCAGTGTGCCAATCCCTGAAGGAGAAAATCAATTGGCGAGAGAAATGAGAAGTTTGCGGATCACCGAGTGATTCCTCGATGCAGAGTTAGATCACCCAAAGTTACAGACCTGGAGGATGCTGAAGGCCAAGGCAAAAAGGCGATAGAATTGACCAAAGGGAGGATCGCCGAGTTGATCGGTGAGCCTGACTTACTGCGCCAAATGGCCCTTCGCAACATATTTTTGACGATTATAAATACATTTTTGAACATTTAGTTTAGGAGCTGGAATCTTTTAATCTATCTTTTATCATACTTTCAAGTTGAGAACTCTGAGTATTGAGACAAGATTTTCCTTAGCTTTGAAAAATTGAAGTTTTTCACTTTTGAGAAATTGGAAGTGGGTCTTTGAGATTCTTCAATTTGGACCTTTGTAAAGACGACATCAATCTTACCCAGTTGATGGAAACTCAATTTGGTAACGATTTTTATCTTTTTATGATGTCTAGCTAAAACCCCAATTCTTAGGATGTGATTATGGGCTGATTTAGTTTATGGGTATTTCTAATTGTTAGTTTAAATGCTGTTTAGAAGTGATTTCAATCAGTAACTGTGGTTTAAATTAAAGAATTGCAGTTGCAAATGCAGCTCTACCTTCATGTTTTTTGCTTGCTCGAGAGAGAAGTTTTAAAACCAAGATTACTGGTTGATGGTATGTGGGTATTGGGTTGTCATGGGTTCAGCTCGAGAGAGTGAATCCTAAACCATTTTCCACATATTCAGCTCGAGAGAGTAAATGGACTAAGGCGTAGGCTATTCTTATTTTGCATGCTTATCGATGTTCGAGAGAAATTGATTTGATTCGGGGTAAATTGTTGGAGAGAAAGTTTAACTCCTCTATAGTCTAGCTTAGTTATTAATTTACAGCCATTTTCTAACAGTTGCAATTACCCATTTTTCTACATTAGCCTATAATCAAATCACATCCTAAGAACCCATCTCATTATTGTTATTCCGTATTATTTGTTGCTGTTGTAGTTGATAAATAAAACCAAAACCCTCTTTTATTTGACATTCGTGTCACCCCTTAATTGGAATAATGTTTCTATCCGATAATGTCTATTCTTTTGGCTGACTTGAACATATTCGTACTTTCCTATTAATTATTAAATGTGTACCGCTCCATGTGGGATTCGACCCCAACTCATTTAGTTGGGTTATATACTGACTAACGATCGTTGACGCTTAGAATTGGATGAAGTGTCGTTGATAACGTTATTCAATCAAAATGGTGTCGCTGTCGGGGAGTGGTGTTGGTTAAGATTCTTTAATTAAGTTGAATTTTGTTGTTGTTAGTTATAGTTGAATCTACTTACTTTTAGTTTTGGTTTTCATGTTGCTTGTTTAGAACAGAAGAATGGAGTATGTCTTGTAGCAACGGTGACCAAATGGACCACTCTCCTTTGAGAATGATGATTCTTAGGGATAACATCCTAAGTTTCAGTCAATTGGAGGGTGAGTCAATCCATTAGTTGTGGCTGAGATTTAAGTCACTATTGCTGCAATGCCCAACTCATGGAATCTCAGATAAAATGCTACTAGACTGCTTCTATAGAGGTCTTGGTCTGAAGAACAGAGGAGTGGCTGACCAAATTTCTCCGGGTGGTCTCACACGACTAGCTTATGCAATAGCAGCCCAACTCCTTGATCATATGGCTAAGACCAACAAAGAGACTAAGAAGGACCAGATTTTGGCCACACTGTTGACTCAACTGGATCTCGTGGCCAAACAGATTATGGAATTGGAGGTACCGTACAAAAAGAAAGAGCGGTACATTTCCCCTCACGAGCGTATAAATCCCAAGGAGTGCGAAGGTGGACAAGTAAACGGGATACTCTCACTCATTCTCCATAAAGTTGAAGAACACGACAGAGTGTTGAATGAGAAAAAAAAGAATGTGTCACTGTTGAATCACATGACTGCCTCTCATTCCATGTCGATTCAGCTACTAGAGACCTAAATGGGTCATGTGTTGTCTCTTCTCTACCCCACGAATAAAAATTGAGTCGGAAATTATGTCATGCCACGACGTTAACTAAGGCGCTACTTCGGAGGAAACCCAAGGTTTAATGCTTTCATTTTGTTTTAGAAATAATCGTGTGTTGATTTTGCAGGTGGAAGTGTAGAATGTGTTTGAAAAGTGCATGTTGGCGAGAAAAATGTCCGGTTGGCGACTCGCCGAAGAGGTCGGCGAGCCTGACTTAGACCGCCGTTGGAATAAAAAAAAATTAAGGTTGGAGTCTGTAAAACTCGGCGAGCCCAGGTGTAAATCGGCGTGTCGCCAAACAGGTCGGCGATCGTGACTTTGTTCGCCGTTTAGATCCCCACATTAATTGGAGGTCCTGTAAAGCTCAGCGAGGTAAGTTCCGCTGAGTGGGTCGGCGAACAAAATTAATGTCGCCGAATGGGCGAGAACTAGACGATTTTAAAGGCCAAAGGCTTAAACTTTCAAACTCTTTCACATTCCCTCACTTTTTAACTTCCCAAACTCACACCCGCACTATATTTTTTCAATATTATTGCTTGTTAGTTGTCGATTGTGTGTTCGGAGTTGGATTTCTTTGCCGCCTAGCTTTTCAAAGTATTTATTTGGCATTTCAGGTTGGTTTTCTGATCTCCAAACTTACATTTAGCGATTAATCTCTTTTGCAATTATTGTTGTCTTAGTGATGTGTGATGGGCTTCTCTTATTCGTAATTGTATGCTTGTGTGCTTGTTTTAATTTGAATATCATGCATATATTGCCAAAGTTTTTATTTCCAGAAATTTTGTGCTTAAAATTGATCAATCTTGTTGGGTTGAGTTTTGTTGTTGTTGGGTCTAGTCGGGTGAAGTCTATGTAACCCACATTTGTGCCAAATGATGTTATTTACCCAATGATGGAGCGGTTGATGTCATTCTTAAGGGCTTAATGGGTCTAAGCCTAATTGAAATAATGTATGCTTTGATTATTTTTTTCGGGGGCTGCGGGGTTGAATTTGGAAAATAAGGTTGAAAGTAGGCACGTTGGGCAGTTTGGCGAGCTGGGTCGAACTCGTCGAACCACTCGGCGGTTTGCCGAATCCTTCTATCTCGCCTTTAATTTCAAGCAATCATTAAGTTTGGGTACTATAACTTTCGGCGAGAAGCCTGAGTTCGTCGAGTGCACTTGGCGACTTTGTCGAAAGTCTTTCTTGATCGCCCTTTTTGTACCCCTTAACACCTAAAATACACTGTATCTTTCAGCTGGATTGTCCATGCTTGTCAAATGCTATCGGCGATTCGCTGAAGGGACCCTTCCATCGCCAACATGTCAATTTTTTTGGGAATTTTTTAGCCAATTCTTTCAGCGAACCCGATCTAGCTCACCAAAGTGATTCGGTGACTCACCGATCGGTTCAACGAGTCTTTCTGCAACTGCTTTTCTAAAATTGTTCTTGAAATGAATCTAACTCTTTTTGTTGTTTTTGCAGATATGGCTAGAACCAACCTCGGCATGCCTCCCCATAAAAGAGCATGGGGTGTAGTGATAAATGAAGGGGGAGCAAATCATCCTAAAAAGGAAAGGAAAAAGCCTCAAAAGGGAGGAAAAGGTAGGGGTAAAAGGCCCATATATGATGTTCCGGAGCACAAATCCGGCAACGAGGGAGAGTCATTTGACTCTTAAGCTGCATTATCTTAGCCGTAGGAAGACCAGCCACTACAGTCTCGGCGAGAAGAGATTTGTGCTAGGTCTCGCCCAGCAACCACTCCTCCTACAACTGATACAGTGCCAGCTCCTGTACCACCTGTGGCCCCAGTGCCACCAGTACATATTCCTCCTCCCAGGGTACTCAATAGATTAAAAGTTGATGGGTTGCAGATCATTCTTGAGGAGAAGATACTTTCCACAAAGGGCCTAGATGGCAAATACTCCAGGGTGAGGGAAACACTCCAGTATCATTGCTATGAGCAGTTTACCAGACCCCGAGGCCCCTATATTCCTACATGGGTCCAAGAATTTTATTCAGCATATGGTGATCTGGTTCCTAAAGGCAAAAAGAAGGCCAGTACTTTCATACCGGTGGGGTCCATCATGGTACGGGGACAATAGTGCACTGTAGTCGTGATCACATCAATGCGGTATTTGATAGAAGGTCTGACTTTGACTACCCCAGTCTAGCTACCACTACGACACCTTTGGATGAGCTTAAGGGATGGATAGCTCCTGTCATCTCTGACACCACCTTGAGGTGGATTGAGGAAGGACTCCCGATCGAGAAGAAGAACTTGAGTGTAGCTGCACGATATTGGTTTGGATTCATCAACAACTCCATTATGCCATCCCAAAATGATTCCATCCTCCTCCATCCTAAGGCAACCTGCCTCAAGTCGATCATATCTAAGAAGAGCATTGACTTGGGACTTATTATTGAGCAGGAGATGGCCATGAGGGCCAAATAGCGCCAGACATCCCTGCCT
The DNA here is from genome assembly GCA_029582315.1 of Solanum tarnii x Solanum tuberosum. Lineage (NCBI taxonomy): Eukaryota > Viridiplantae > Streptophyta > Magnoliopsida > Solanales > Solanaceae > Solanum > Solanum tarnii x Solanum tuberosum. The sequence goes on along the minus strand of JAJONS010021853.1, from coordinate 3,257 downwards.
TTCCCGATCTTGATCACCGAGTTGTGCTGTCGTGCTGGAGTTATTCGCGATGCGATGAGAGATTTAGAGGTCAGTCTCATATCCTCTGCAGACATCTGGCGTATAGAGGCCGAATACACTCAAGAGGAGGCTGATAGGAGGAGAGCAACCCCGGTAGATGCATCCCCAGAGGTGGACATTGACTCTATACCTGTAGAGGCACACTTGCCTACTCCGGCTTACAGGCCTTCATGTACCTCCACTTCCTCTCAGACTCTTGGTACTTTTACTGCTCCCCAGCCCACCAAGATCACTCAGGCCATGCTCCTGAAGATGGGACACCTAGCATATTCTGCGGATGTGAGGGCTACTCGATTGGATGTTGCGGTTCCATGGATGATTGAGAGTACTATCCTAGCTGCACTGACTCCCCTACGAGCATCTATTGACACTCTCACAGCGAGAGTTGAGACTTGTGAGAGTAGACAGGGGGAGACTTCGGACGTGACGGCTTTGAAAGTTGAGGTTGCAGATTTAAGGAAGGATGTGGACTACTTGAAGTCCAAAGACTTCATTTCACTATTGAAGGCAGCGAATGATGTGGATTTCCGAGTGACTTCTAAGATTCATTCGACCACCACCGAAGATGTACATCGGGATGATATAGTAGCTAATGAGTCAGAGGTAGAGATCGACGAGGAGCAGATAGAGGTGAGGGAGGAGAGCATATATGGAGACCTATCAGATCTGGAAGAGACGATTGTACAATCGGTGATCCAGACATCGCTAACAGAGAAGTCCATGGCAGACCCTAGTGGATCGAGTGACGCTGCTACTACACCGGGCACTGATTCCCCGACAGATGGAGCGAATGCGTAGACAGGACTTATCTTTACCTCCATATTTGTCATTTTTATTGATGTTTAAGTACTTTATTGCATTTGAGGACAAATTGCTTTTTCATTGTGGTGGGGTGAGGTATTTCCATACCTACCTCTTGTGATTATTATTTTTTCTTATACATTAGGTTTTGTGCTGTAAATTGTGTTTTGGCACTATTTTGTGGATATTTGAGCTTGTGGCTCCTTATTTTGAATGTAAATGGTTTTTGGACCCTTCTAAAAAAATTTGCCACCCTTTTGATTGTGTTTGAATGTGGTTGTTCTTATGCAAATTTGAGTATCGGTTATGATCAATACCGATGACTTGAATGGTGCTCTCAATCGAACAAAAATGAATGTGCGGCTACGATGAGGCCAAATGAAGTTGCATAGATAATATGTAAACTTTTTACATCTCGTTGTGACTAGCCGGTTATCGAATTGAGTCTCTTGTGATGAACATTAAACACTAGCAAAAGTGTAAAGTCTTGTTTGATATTGGTGTCAATGTCTTGTGTGATAAGCTTACCGTGAACCTTGTGTGATGACACCTAGAATTTTCCCTGTTAGTCCGGTTGACTAAGTGATGCATGCTCTTAAAATGATCTTAGGCAACAATTTTAAAGAGTGAAACAATTTGACATTATACCTCTTTTGTGGCCTACCTTGTGAGTGTGTGAACTTTTCTTGAACACCCTTTGAGCCTTAGCCTTTTTCTTGGAAGAAACTTGATGAAAATGAGACCTCTCTTTATCCCTTCACCCATAATCCTCATGAAGTGTGGTTTGTTTGAATAGCCAACTTAGACCAAAAGCCTAAGTTGGGGTGTGGTGAAAAGAGAAGGTAAATCAAGAAGTCCAAAGAAATTTCCCTTTTGATCCATGATTTTGAGAAATATGGAACCCCTCCATACAAAAAAAAGAAAGAAGAGAAAACGAAAAGGAGAATGAAAAAGAAAAAGAATGAAAAAGTTGTGGAATAAAGTTGTGAAATTTGCAAAACAAATGAGGTGTCCGGTATTCCATGGAAAGTGAATAATGGGGTGAATTTTGAGCATGAATGAGAATAACGAAGAAAGGGAAAAGAAGTGTTGTTCATACCACATTTCATGAGGATAATATCCACTGAGCCTAAATGACTATACCTTTACACTCAACCCCGTTACAAGCCTTGAAAAGACCTTTTTGATCTTGAATGAGTTGAAACAAATATTGATTGGAAAATAAGGGCAAACCTATGGGTGAAGTCATGCATGTGTTAATCTTTGTGAGTGTGAGAGTTGCATGTGATTCCGGAACTATGAAGTGTTGAACCATTGTGTGTGAATATGGAATCATCTTTGTGTGAGAGCATTTGAGTACCTTTGTTGAGCTTGAACTTGCATTTGAAGCAAGTATTGTGAACTTGAGAATCTTTGATAATGGTTAGTCACAACTTGAATCTTTGAGTGCACAATTGATCCTTGCATGAGTAAGTTGAGTCTTGTTGTGTGCATTCATGATTGAGTCTTGTGTAGCACTGTTTGAGACATCCTTTTTGAACTGCTAAACTTGAGGACAAGCAAAAGTTTAAGTTGGAGGTGTTGATAAGTTCGAGATTTGGACTTATTTAGGGCTTTGTTTATAATGATTTAATGTCCTCAAATGCTTATTTTGTGCTAATAACTGATGTAAAATCCTTGATTTTAAGGTATTTGGATTGAGGAACAAAGCAGGGACACTAATTTGCAAAAAGAAAGAAAAGAGAGCCTGCTGATCGCCAAGTCCATTTGGCGAGTTGCTGAGTGGCCATTTGACCGCCTAAAGTTCTAGTGTCCCAAGCCCTGAAGGAAAAAATCAAGTTGGCGAGAGAAATAAGCAATCGGCGGATCACCGAGTGATTCTGCGATGCAGAGTTAGATCTCCCAAAGTTACAGACCTGGAGGATGTTGAAGGACAAAGCAAAAAGACGATGGAATTGACCAAAGGGAGTATCACCGAGTTGATCAGCGAGCCCGACTTAATGCGTTGAATGGCCCTTCACAGGATATTTTTGGCGACTATAAATACGTTTTTGAACATTTAGTTTAGGAGCTGGAATCTTTTAATCTATCTTTTATCATACTTTCAAGTTGAGAACTCTGAGTATTGAGATAAGTTTTTCCTTAGCTTTGAAGAATTGATGTTTTTCACTTTTGAGAAATTGGCAGTGGATCTTTGAGATTCTTCAATTTGGACCTTTGTAAAGACGAAATCAATCTTACCCAGTTGATGGAAACTCAATTTGGTAACGATTTTTATCTTTTTATGATGTCTAGCTAAAACCCCAATTCTTAGGATGTGATTATGGGCTGATTTAGTTTATGGGTATTTCTAATTGTTAGTTTAAATGCTGTTTAGAAGTGATTTCAATCAGTAA
>JAJONS010021852.1:0-10857 GCA_029582315.1 Solanum tarnii x Solanum tuberosum | reverse complement strand
GGGGGGGAACCAAGAAGTTTATGTGAGAAATGATTTCTCCATGATAGAGAGTCATATAATTAGTAAAGAATAATATAGTTTAGGAGTATAGAATGAATGATCAATTTGTTCCTCGTGAATTCAAGTTACTAACTGCAACATGATGACAATTTTGGGTTCTTTTTCTTCTTTTCTTGTTATGGTTACTGAATAAAATAAGTTTTGATAATATTATTATATATAATTAAATATTAGATGTATTGTATTGTATAAATTTTATTAGATTTACGTTATTTGGAGGAATTGAGACTTAACTCTAGGCTTGAATTTAGGACATAGGAAACTTGACATATTAATTGACGTCTAGATTTGGAAATTTGATTATTGAGTGGGTTATTGAGTTAAGGTAAGATAGATAGTAATATGGGTGTAGACGGACTCCATTTCTTATGAATATTATAAATTTTATAGATTGGAAACGTTTTCAGGAATTGAGGAAAGGAAAAGCATTGGAGAATTAGCTTGCTTGGCTTCAATTCTTTGGTGGAGGTAGGCTATGATTTGTTTTATCTGATAGAGAGACTCTTAATAGTGATTGATAGTCAATGAGTAATATTGTGAAGTTTTTTATTTATTTAATTGTAGTGGTTTTGATTAGTTATATGTTGTTTGTGATTGATCTGTAATACCAAGACCGCAAAATCCATCACTTGTATTATTAAAGTGATGTCTTAAATAAAGAAGGCTTGATGAAATATTGTTAATAAAGTTTAAATGATGATAAAGAATAATGAATTAACTATATTGTTAGATCAGGTGCCACGAGCTGGCAAGATATAATTGGATCAGGTGCCACGAGCAGGTATGATATTATTGGATCAGGTGTCACATTTTTGCACAATGTAATAAAATAAAAACATATTAAAACAACTTAATATACTCAAAATCAAAGAACTCATTTCCCAAAAGAGCATGGTGAGGAGGCCTGAATGTGAGTTCTTCATATTGTTGACTAGTAGCGTACTTGCTTCATTACTGATGTCACTTGTTCATGTTGTGTGTTGTTTGCCACCTGCTAAGTGCTATAATTGATGTCATATTATTAATTTATGCATAATGGTTTCTATTTTGAGTCGGATGATGATATCTACTCAGTACATGTTGCCCTTTAATTACCCGTACTTGTGTTATTCTTTGTGTACTTTTGTAGAGTGCACAAAGTGTACCAACGACTTTGACTCACCCTGAGCTCTAGCTAGTATCTTGCACATCATATTCTAGGTTGAGTTATTCCCTCTTAGCTTGTGCTGGATTCTCTCGATCATGGAAAGGTGTCCATATTTTTTGGACACAAACTATCTTATTCGTTTATTATGGTTCTTTGATACTCATAGATTTAGTATTTGGGATTACATGTCCTTAATGTGATAACTTTCAGGTTTTTGGAATGATATGCAATAGACTCTAGTGGAATTTTGTTTCTTACATTCATGAGATTTGAGTTTCCACATTATGGTGTATTTAGTAAGTTGAACAATTAATATAAGTTGGGGTTGAATTCATTTGTTTGACCACCTAGAATATTAACTGTGGGTGCAACTCATGACTGATTCCAAGTCGTGATAAACATGGTATCAAAGCTTTATGTTTGGTGATCTCATCACATAAGGACATGTCTAGTAAAGTCTTGCGAAACGGTACGGGGACACATTTACTATTTTTTCAGAGGCTATAGGACTTTAATAAAACTCATTTCCTAATTTTTTTTCATCCTATTACTTGAATCCAATTGGTATCTTGGTTGTACAAATTTGTATCTGACCTTCTTCACTATTTTTTGCAGATGGTCAAACCTAGCAGCAATTGTGACAACACCAACACCAGCAAGAGTTAGGGTCGAACCTACAGGGAGAGGTACGTGTTTAAATTCAGTTATGAAGTGTAAATGTAATCTAGTCGGTTATAGGAATAGGAATTATCAAAAACATGTAGCTAAATTGAAAGGGGTGACAACAAATGTCAAATGGAGGAAATTAGTTTGTCAATTAACAACTAAACCAAATGCGAAAACAGGGGTTTCAACAAGATTCAGAGGATTCTCGGGATGTGATCAATTATAAGCTAATTATGCTATATGGGTAATTGAGATTAAACAATATTTTGCTGAAACATTATGGGTAGGATGGACTATAAGTGCAATAGTTTTCTCTCAAACAACTATTACAACTCAGACGATTTCTCTCGAATATCGACAAGCTTAACACTACGCAACAACCCAAAACCTTCATTTATCTACTCTCTCGAGCTAGATAGGTAGGAACGAGTCAAGATTCACTCTCTCGAGTTGAACCCACAACGACCAACACACTACAATCATCAATTGATAACTTTATCTTATATAATTCTCTCTCGAGCAAGCCTAAAACACTAAGCTAGAATTGTATTTGCAAATACAAATTTTAAATTATTCCTCGGCTATCAATCAAACCAACATTAAAACATAAAATATATCATTAAACAACAATACCCATAAGCAAATTAAGCAAATAATTACATGATCACACCCCAAGAATTGGGGTTTTAGCTACACATCATAAAAATAGAGAAATGATTACCAAATACTTGGCCATGATCTGGGTGAAGGTACTCGAGTCTTTACAATGGCCCAAATTTCTTAAGTTCAAAAACCCACTTACAAATCCTCAAATTCTTCAATGGAAACTCAAAAATTAAGAGAAAAACTCAAAATACTTTCAAACTTGCGGATGAGAACTATCTGGGAACTGGAGAACCTCTCAAAATTCCTTTTAAATTTCAATTTATAGTTAACTGTATTTTAACATGAAAGTCCACTCAGCGGAATAAGTTGCGCCTCGCCGAGTGGATCGGTGATACACAGATTGCACTTTTCCATCACCATTTTGCATTGGCCTTCAGCTTCTTAGGTCCTATAACTTTTGGCGATCCAATTTGTTTTTGCGAAATCGAACGACGATCTACCGACTGCCCATTTGTGTCGGCAACTTGGTTCTTCCCTAGGGCTGACATGCTGGAACTTTTGGCGAATTATAGAGGCACTCGGCGGTGCGCCGAGTGGTATTGGCGATCACCAGGACCGCTTTTTTCTTCACTTCTTCATATTTTTAGTTCCTTTTTGTCCGGTCATGTCCTTGCTTTGCTCTTTAGCCTTCATAGCTACAAATCAACACTTTAACATCAATTTAGAGCATAAATTAGGCATTTGACGACACTTATACTATCAAAATAATGCCCAAATGAGTCGAAATCTAGGACTCATCAACACCCCTAACTTAAACGTTTGCTCGTCCTTAAATAAAACTCAAGATCAATTAGTTCAACAACGATGTCTACAAACAGTGCTGCATAAGACTAAACATAAATTCACACAACAAGGTCAAACTACTCATGCAATGATCAATTGTGCACTCAAAGTTTCAAATTGTGACTCACCATCATCAAGTGTACTCAAGCTTACAATGCCTGCTTCAAATGTAAGTTCAAGCTCAACAAAGGTATTCAAATGCCCTCAAAACAAAGATGATTCCGTATTTACATAATATCTCTCAACAATTTAAGGTTCCGAAATGACATACAACTCTCACACTCACAAAGATGAACATGTGCATGACTCCACCCATAGGCTTGCCCTTATTTTCCAATCAACATTTGTTTCAGCTTAGTCAATATTAAAAAGGTCTTTTTAAGGCTTGTAATGAGGCTTAGTGCAAAGGTATGACAATTTAGGCTTAGTGGCTTCTACCTTCATGAAGTATGGCTTGAAAATTATTTTCTCCTTCTCTCTCATTCAAACATGATCATACTCCACCCCATTATTCAACTAGACATGAATCACCAGATACCCCATTTCTTTTGTTATTTTCACAACTTTATTTCACAACTTTTTCTCTTTTTTAGTCTTTTTTATTTTCATTCCTTTTTCTCTTTTCTTCTTTTTTTTTATATGGAGAAGTTCCATTATTTTCCAAATATTTCAACTCAGGGGAATATTTCACACTTCTTGAGTCTCCTTCTTTTTCACCGCACCCCCAACTTAGGCTTTTGGTCTAAGTTGTCTATTCAAACCAACCATTCTTCATGAAAGTTATGGGTGAAGGGTTAAAAAGAGGTCATAATTTTTCAAGTTTCTTCCAAGAAAAGGTTAGGCTCAAAAGGTTGTAAGCAAGGTTCACACATCTCACAAGGTTGGCCACAAAGAGGTATGTTGTCAAATAGGCTAACTCTTCAAAAAATTTGTCTAAGATCATTTCAATTGTTTGCTTCACTCAATCAATCGGACCAACGGGGTAAATTATAGGTGTCCTCAAGCACAATGTTCAAGACTATCTCACCACACAAGGCATTGATACAATTATCAAACAAAACTCCACACTTTCTAGCTGGCGTGCAATGTTCATCACAAGAGATTTTATCGACAATCAGCTAGTCACAACAAGATTCTCAAAGGTCACATATTGCCTATGTAACTTCATTTGCCTAATCATAGACGCACATTCATTTTGTCCAATTAGGAGAACTATTTGATTCATTGGTATTGACCACAACCGACACTCAAATTCATACAAGAACAGCCACAATCACACACAAAAGAGGTGGCAACATTTTAAATTTTTAAAATTTGGTTCAAAACCATTTTCTATGGAACAATGGGCCACAAGATATGAACAACCGCAATATATATATATATACACACTAATAAGATCCAATATTCACATCACAAAAACATAATATTCACAAAAAAGTCCACAAAAGCAGTACATATGGAAATACCTCACCCCACCAACAAAACAAATGCAGTTGTCCTCAAATACAACTAAAACACAATAGTCAATAAAAATAACAGAGAAGGTGGTAAAAATAATCATCCTGCCAGGCTATGCCTGGGGTGAAGTCTGCACATCAGTCGCTCCATCTGTCGGGGCATCAGTGCTCAGTATCTCAGCATCCTTGGCTCCACTGAAGCCCACCATAGTAGTATCTCGAAGAGATGCCCGTCTTGCAGTCTCATACATGGCACCCTCCAAGCCCACCAAATCATCATAAACCGCCTCCTCTCGATCACCAAGCTCCTCCTCATCCGTCTCAGCCTCGCAATCAATATCAGTATCATCAGTTGTAACCTCATCTCCGATCATAGTAGTCAGAGGCACATCCGAACAGGCTAGAAAATATGAGCTCAGGACAACTCGTATGTCTATATTTCTAAAGAGCATGGAGAGGTCGGTGAACTTCAGCTCGTCCATAACTTTATGGAGTCCTACAAGATCAGCCTTCAAGGCCGTTTCAACATCAGTGGTCGTTTCAACATCAGTGGCTCCCTACTCCCTACCCTCTCTCACACACCTCTAGTCTCACCATAAAGGCATCAATCGAAGCTCTGAGAGGTGTCAAAGCAACAGAAATGACTCTCTTGATCATCCCAGGAATTGTGGCCTCTAGCCGGGAGGCACGCACATCGATGGATTAGGCCAGATGCCCCATCTTTAATAGCATCGTCTAGGTGATCGGAGGCCTAGAAGCAGAAGCAGCAGCAAATTTAGGGGGCGGGGGAGCAAGAGAAGTTCCAGGAGTCTTGGAAGGAGTAAATCTAGTAGTACCTGAAGGCCTGGTGGCTTGAGTAGGCAAGACTACCTCTGCAGGTATCATATGAATGCCAACCTTCGGGGATGTGTCCGCCAAAATTGTTCTCCTCCTGTCAGACTCATCCCTCGTGTACTCGGCCTCTATACACCGGATGTCGGTAGAAGATGTGGGTGTAACCTCGACATCCCTCTTCTCATCTTGTGGAACTCGGGCCCGTCGACACAACTTGGTGATCAACATCGGAAATGGGAGAGCCATCTAACGCTGCTTGGCTCTCTTGACCATCTCTATGTCCATGTCCCTTATAAATATAGGAGTCTTACCCTCTTTTCTTGACAAGCGGGATAGTCCAGACAAAAATAGACTCATCAGCAGCCATTTACGAAGCATAATGGGACAGTTGAGTGACTTGAGGGTGTACTCATGCACACTCAAACATTCCTATTTAAGAGTGAGAAATTCTTTTACCTTTGCCTCTCTTAGCTCGCGGGGAAAGGAATGCCCCAAGAAGGCTTTTTCAAACATAGGCCAGCTTACAATTAATGTCCCTTCAACTCTGCTCTTCATCCATTGGTCGTACCAAATCCTAGCGACACTTTTGATTTGGTATGCAACTAAATCTACATGTTCAACATCAATAACACACATAACTTCAAACACCTTCTGTAGTTCCTCCATAAAGTTCTCCGCATCCTCACTGACATTTGACCCTGTGAATTCTGGAGGATTCATTCTCAAGAACTCACGGATCCTAGATCTATCTACCACATCCTGCTGAACCACTCTTTGTTGGCCAACTTCATTGGCCACAACTTGACTCAACATCCAGATAGCATCCCAGAACTCAGCATTTGTTACCTTTCCTTGAAGGGGTTGCACTTCTAGTGCATTGGGTACCCCTATATCTTGCAGATCAACATTTCTCCTTGTTGGACGACCTTAAACAGTTCTTCGTAGAGGCATGGTTTGAAAAGATGCGCGCAAGCACGAATTATAAGGAAACTTTCATAGAGTTGAACTCTATCGCACGAAAAATAGTAAGAAAGAAGTGAAATTTTTCCTAAATATTGAATCTTCCTAATTATAGATGTGGTGCACTTCACACCGATAAAAAGGACTCTACAGACATGGATTCACAGACACCCTAGGACTATTTAACTCTGTGCTCTTATACCAAGTTTGACACTCCCCGAGTCTACACCCTGGATGTGCCCAGAACTCGAGAACCATTACTGGTCCTAAGCGAAACCTTAGTTTGACATATTACTCAATGGAAGATTTACTCAAGTGAAATAGGAACCACAAATTCAAAACTCAACTTATAAAGTATTATTAATGAAAATATTTTAACTCAAAACTATCTGAAAATACTCAAATGAAAATAAGTGTTCAACTCAAAGTCTTTAAAACATCAACAAGGGAGATGGAAAAAGACTCCTCAACAACTACTATCTATGAAGCTTCTAAATACTATGATAGAAGTCGGGACAAGATCTATGACATCCTAACAAAACAAAACCATAATTTGAAGACCTTCGGAAGGCAAGGAAGCTCAACAAAGCTAGCTGGAATGCGATGGGATCAATGAAGTGTTGGTTGATTATCCTGAATACCTCTATCTATATGATGAAATGATGCAGGCCAGATGGCATGATTACATTGAATGTACGAGCATGTAAGGAGAAAACTGAACATATAGATACATAGATGAACTGGTAGAAAGGGAAAACATACACACCTCAACTCAACTCAACAAAACTAATCATGAAAGCAACAATGAAATATGCAATATCTATAAAGATTTTAAAACATTAGATGATAACTCAATGTATATAATAATACAATAATAAATTATTTACTCTTATTTGGGAGACTCTCTAACCGACAACCATCACTATGAGCTACATGATAATACAACGTGTCACTCATGCTGCCAGAACAGTCCTATACCTTGCCTGGGTATAGAATATCCTCAACTAGTGGATCCACTAAGCTATGCTTAAAAAGCACTAAAGAGTCATCTAAGAAGTTTGATCATTAACTATAGATGGTTTATGAGGATTTTGAGTTGTCTGAACTTTTTCCTGTATCGGTGCTCAATACTACTCTCAATAATATATAGAACTCATGCTCAAATGTATAAAAAGATAATTCATCCTCAACTTGAGATAATTACTAAAAATATTCTCTTAAAAGAGATACTGCTCAAAACTCCTCATGAACTCGTATAGAAATCAAAGGTTTCCTCTCGTTTTAAATGTAAAAGTGCTTACACTTGGAAATACTTAGTTCCCTTATACTCATTTTGAAACATGAAACTCAACTCTCCTCATTCTCTTACTCATTCACTTAAGTCTTAAAACAAGGTTTAGAAAATTGTAAAAGACTTCTAAAAAATGACTGAAAAAGGTTTCTCGAACTTTACTCTTTATCTTTACTTTAATTTGAAATAAAGATTAAAGAGTTATGAACAGGATATATAGGATCTCTCAATGATTAAACAAATCTTAGATAGTTAGTATTGAGAATTGAGCGAAGGCAAGACTTGAAAGAACTCAAATAGGATGATGAATGTAGAAGAAAGGGGTATGACGATACAGGTGTACTGCAGGCCCAGAGCGCCAAGCCTCAAACTTTTTAAGGTAGTTTGGGCGCACTACTGGCGCGGCGCCCCACCCCATACCCGGATTATTGATGAATTTTTCTTGCTCAATTCAAGGCCTAACTCAGCTAGAATCAAATGATTTAGTCCCAAACTCATTTACATTCACAAACCCCACATAATTGATCAAAACCCACTCATATTCTATCAAGAACATCACTCATTTGCAAAACTCTCACCTGAAGAACTCAACAAGCTTCCATAGTTAAAGAATGAAGCCAAACATCAAGAACTCCTCAAGAGTTCAAATCAACCAACCTCAAGAACAAATTTATGGATGAAAATCACATGATTTGTGTGATGGTGAAAAAATCCAACACTATGAGAGCTTACATACCAAGTTCTTGGCGAAATATTCAAGTTCTTGCAGAATGCTTGAATCTTTTTTCTATTCTCCTCTTGAACTTTTCTACAAAAACCCTACACTTTTTTAGAATGAATGAAAACTTATCTCAGTCAGTTTAGACCCCTATTTGGGTGAAAATACCATGATAGGCTAATGGGGTAAGGAAAAGACAAAAACACCCCTCCTTAAAACGGATGAGAATGCCTTAACTAGAAAGGTTGTACTCAAATGGGCATAATTTCTTTATCCTAACTTGAAATTTAGCAAACTTGTCGACGCTGGAAAGATGACTCAAAGACCTTCGATTTGATACCTTGTGGGCAACCTAACTCATCATATGGCAGTTATGATTTCACCCAAAAATTAAAAACTAACCAAAGTTCAAGGTGTTACAGATAGATGGATATAAATAAATAAACTAAATTGTGTTTTTTTTGTTGGGGGTATTATAGTAATTTAACATTGAAGTTTGGGAGTTCATGTTTTTAAGCTAGTATAAATATAATTAAATAAATAAACAAATAAACTAAATTGTGTTTTTTTAGTTGGGGGTATTATAGTAATTTAACATTGAAGTTTGGGAGTTCATGCTTTTAAGGTACTATAAAATAGATATATATAGTGTTGACACCCAATTTTGACCGACCTATAACCCTTTCGAAAGTGCTATTCGATTAAGTACGTATTTTTAAAAAATATTTCCCTCTTATTACGTGTTTAAAACTTTAATCAATTGTGTTTAAATAAGTATATATTTTATTATTATTATTTTCCAAAATTATTGTAATTATTAGTAAATTGTTTTTTTTTTATTAAATTATTATATTTATCAATACTTAAACTCTAGATAATTACTTTACTTATTTATTTAATTGTTTTTAAAATTTAGGTGAGTTGAGTTATATGAAATTTTTATAATTTGTGTAGTATCTTATTAATTGAATAACATCTCTTTAATCATTCAAATCTTAGCCTCATTTATCCAATTTATTTCAATTCCATTTCAAATTTATCCTCTTATATTAATTTAGTTGCAATTTTAGCCCTTTTGTTCTTTGCGATTATAACCAATTCATTCCAATTTCATATTTCAATCCAACTCAATCTTTCAATCATGACCACTCATCTCACTCTGATTTAATCTCAGCCATTCATCGCATTTAGATCAACGGACCAGATCTCTTAATAATTTCCTTCCTAATTTAACACCTAAAACACCAAAACCCTAAAATAAATTTCATTCTTTTCTCCTCGCTTCTAGACCACAGCCCAATCCCTCTCCCTTTCGCCTCTCCATTTTCTGGCGAGACTGCTCCCATCGTGAGCCAGCGGTCGACAAGAAAGGTCGTCGGTTGTCCTCTTCTCCTTTCGTCGTCCTCTCCCTCCTCTTTCTCTCCCCTTGCCTCCGCTCTTCTCTCTTTCTGGTCAGGACGAGTGACATCAACAGCAGCAGCCGGTGAGAACTAGCCTTGACTCCGGCAAGTAGCTACGACGGAGAGCGACATGTGAGCTCAACTCTCCTTCTCTCTTCTCTCCATCGAAGACGACCACAACAACAAAAAGAGCGGTACTAGTCCGAGCTCCGGTCAGTAGGTGCGAGGACTATGAATGCCATTTTGACTAAGCGAGTTCCGGTGAAGCACGAGGTTTCCTATTTGTTTGAAAGCGGATCTCATCAGATCCGTCGCCGGTACTCTTTTAAATTATTACTCCATCTGTTTAACCCTCTGCTATCTCTTTCAAATGATTCATATATGTTTGCATATAATTTCTTACTATCGTTTGAATTGTTATAGTTTTTTTATATGCAACTGCTCATGATTCTTGGGTTGATAGCTTGCTAAACCTGCGACCTTGGATCTTCGCCTACCGTTATGGCTGAAACAAAGCTTTTACAGGATGCTCACTCTTCTTGTATTCCTACAAAAAACATATAGAGTATGATTTTTTTATCCTTTTATCTTTCTTCTTATTTTGACAACACTTTATGTATTATTCAAGCATTTAAGGCTATGGATCTAAGATTTGATCTTTGACTCATTATTTTTTATTTTAAGACTTGGATCTAAAGGTTTCTACTAATAAGTTTCAGATTTGGCATCATATAAAGGTTACTTTTCTTTATTTATCTCTGCTTTTAATTTAAGTATCGCGATTGAAGTTTTGATCCTTTTTTCATGATTATTCAATTCAAGGCTGCAAGGTAGATATTTATTTAAACAAATATAAGGAATATCATCATAAAATG